>UELV01139415.1:0-44038 GCA_900490015.1 Megastigmus stigmatizans
AATCGGTATCACCATTCGAAAGAACAGCACAAAATACGTCGGATATGATTTTTTTCAAATTTTTTCAAACTTTTTTTTAGTTGAAAAAAAGCCTTGCTATTAATGCTATTAATATTTTTGAAATATGAATGATGCCCTTATCATTAGGTATAGTGGAAACGCTTAGAATTTTTATATTGTCCTTTTCTATTTCTAAGACATATATATTGGATACGTTTTTATTTAAATTGAACATTATTTATATTACTTCTATTCTCACATTTAATACTAATGAAAAAAATACTTACTTCCGAAACTGGGACGAAAGCACTAGGTCCATCAAATTTTGGTTCTGGCACTGGAAGTCCTCTATCCTGTAACAAAAAATATTTTAAATTTTAATATTTTTTAATATTTTATGTCTCTGTTAAAAAAAATCATAGAAAATACATAAAATATATTAATAAAATATTTTTAAAGATTTACTCTTTAATAAATAAATTATAGAATTATAAATACCAATTTGTATTTATAATTATAAAGTATAATTATTCTTACTAGTTACTAATAATTTCGTTTCAACTATCATCATAATTTATTTCAGTGCACTCCATATTTTTGGGTTATGAAAATGTTTATCTTATATTATTATTTATTTTATTAAACAGCTGCAGCCAGTAACAATTAAAATAATTGAAAATCATAAAGTGAACTTCGTTAGGACATTTGAGAGTAAATTCCAATACATTCGCAGACGCGGAATTGAAGCATAATAAACTAAATTGAAATTATTGAACATCCTCTAAAAATATTCTTGGTTTCTTATTGAAAAAAAATGAGATTTGATATTTGAATATAGTAGCGTACAAAAGTTCGGGATCACCTTTTAAATTTTTAACTATATGTAAAAAATCAATAGTCTGTAAAAGTGTTTCTAAGTAAACAGAAAAAGAAATATCTTCGAGGCTTAAAATAATTAATATGCTTTATTAAACATTTCTTTTAAATTTCGAAAGAAAACTAAAATTATTTTTGATTTTTTCCATTAGTTAATCTAAAAATAAAAAAAAAGTTGTGAACTTCGATAGTGCTGATGCGCGCTAAATATATTATGTACGAAAAAATCGTACTGATCCTGAAATTTTGCACGCGCTGTAAGTTTGCATATACCTACTCGTCAGTGTACGAGTTTTGTATAATTTCGAATAAAGCATTACATTGCCTTCGTCATCTCCTGCGTGATCATTTTTGTATTGTGTATATACAATTTTTTGTCTCCGAGATATAATAATTTAAAGTTTTATAAATCTTCAAACTCATATAACAGTTTGTTCAATTTATTTACTCTTGAGTGCGAACTTTAAATTTTCATATCTGGAAGAAGAAAAACGTATGAAGATGATTAAAAATGAATTTATGAAGGTGACGAGTACTGCAAAACGCAACAGACAGATAAAATTTAAGGTATCTCGAAATCCTTGTAGTATAAGATACCTCCAAATCGTGAGCTGATAGACTCATTCTGAGATCAGATTCAGATACAATGAGTCACAATCTCATGTATTATGTAGAGTATTCTTTTAATTTCGTGAACCTGTTTAATTGAATAAAACAATTGCATAATGTTATGCTCCGACTTTGCTCACTATTTAAGCTAGGCATCATGAATAAGTAAGTTACCTTGATCATTTGGATGATTTCGGTGCATTTGATCCTGACGTTTTGAAAGGGACAGTTGACGCTGAGCCTTAGTATGACCGGCAGATGTAGACTCACAAGGCTGAGATATTTGTTGGCTTGCGCCTGACGTGGCCCCTCCAGTGCATTTCCGAGATTAAGCATTCTGCCCACATCGCCGGGTGTAACAACTTCGATCGAATTTTCGAGTACCCTTCCGCTCTTCCAGGGCACGTCTTCGTCCTGTGACAGCGGTCTCTTAATTTGTCCGGCGCTCAGTTTCCTCTCTTTGGGAAAAGCATTACTGCACGTGTAATCACTTCCAAATGCATCGCCTTTCATATCCTCGGGTGAGCTCCCAGACTTTTTACCCTCGTTAAGAAAGCCATCGAGGGTATTGAAAACGACTTTGTCGGCTTCCAGCGACGTCTCGTAATAATCCTCACTGCTCTCGCGAATCTTATGACTTCTGAACACGAGATTGCCGAAATCATCGTCGAATTTCGGACTCTTGCCGTAGACCCTCGTGTCGGCGTCCAACTCGTCATCCTCGTCGAACTGTTTCTGCCTGCCGCTCTTGATCCTTGTGTAATGTCTGCTGCGCGGCTTTTCGTCTTGCCCCAGACTCTCGTTCAAACCTTCGTTCGAAGCGCAGAAACGTCTCTCGCTGTCGCTACTCGATCCAAACCTATTTTCTGCCTCTTTGAGTTTGCAACTCAACAATCTGGTCTCGTGAGTCGATGTTCCGATATTCTCAAAATTTGACTCGTTAGTCTTTCCGTCGACGCAATCGAACGAGCCAGAAGAATACTTTTCGGGTGTGAGATTGGCGTCGAAGCTTGTCTTCCTGGCGAATATAATGGCTGGTCCCTCGCTCGTGCTCTGCGGAAAGAAACTCTCACCTGCAAAGCCGTCCCGCAGCTGCAAGCGATAATTTACGTTGGCATTGCTGGCCTTGAGTGGCGAGATGTTACAATGTGTGATTCTCGCGTCTACGTGTTTGTCCTCGTGATCGGCACTTATTTCCCAGTTGTTGTTCGGACTGCCGACGCCACCGAGCCATCCCTCGACGGTTGTCCTGGCGGCCGCCAGAGCGATATTCCTCGCCCCTTCGTCGCGAGCACACAGCGGGGCCAGGAACCTGTTAACGATCTCGGCCTCGCCACCTTTCGTCGCGGTTGTCGAGGACTCACCACTCGAATCTTTGTACATTCTATGTAGCGGCGCTCCCGATTTCTCCTATCTCTTTCTCTCTCCCTGTCGCTCTCTCGGGTTGCTAACTGGCAACTCACTCTCGGGCACCAAGCGATCCCACTGAATTTTTAGGTCGAATGATTCATTCGAAGGTTTATGTCGCCTCTGCTTCCTTTCTTGTTCCTCTGCGTCGAAATTAATCTATGGAGGAAGCAAACAAAATCACCGATTTTAAATACTTACTTTGACTTTTTTTTTAGAGAAATTAAACGTAGAATCATATCATAGAAAAACTATTGATGCATCGAGTACTGTTTTTCTCATATTTTAAATTCTTATAAAGAATACCTAATCATAATCAAATCATTGGGAATTTGATTATTAATATTATATTGGTTTATGTGAGATGAATAATCTTAATTTATTAAAATTTAAAAAAAACGGCGAATAAGTTTGACAACCTCACTTCTTTTTCATTCCACAATTACACAATTGCAGTACTGTAAGAAAATCGTCAATCTTTTTTTTTTCTATGTATTACAATGAACATTTTTTAAAGTCAATTTATGAAGCTTTTTTTCAGAGAGTAAAAGAAATATTAAAAAAAGAATTAAGATGAGATAATAATCTAAAAAAATATTTCGAGAAAATTTTCTCAATTGAAATAGTAATTCTAGAAAGTAATAAAATGAAGCCGCGTTTTCATAGGAAGACGTGATAATGTGATCATTTTACTTATATATATATATATATATCTTCATTGGCGGATGTTGCCATCAGCTGAGAACTCAGCTGTTAAACGCAAGTTGCAATTTTACCTTTCTACCAACTCCCCGTTTCCTATTACAATCGCTGTATTATTTCACGAGCTAAAACTTCTTTGATGCCTACACTTTTTTCATAGCATCATGCATGTTAACGTATTTTAGCGTGAATCACTAGGATAAATATTGTCCAAGAAATTCTTATCTGCACTAAACAAATGCAGAATTGAGAGTTCGCAAAGCAACAGACAAAAGAATCACTGGTACACCTGATGTATCCCTATATATTTCTTATATGTAAGCAGTGCGAAGAGGAGATAGTTCCCGATCTAAACTTTCACGTAGTAAACTCAAATTGATAATCTTTGATATTTATCCAGTGCCATTCAAATATTTTCTATTTTTACTACGGTAAAAACAGCGAGCAAATAAAAGAGCTATAGAGAGAGACAAAGCAAAAGAGAGGGAGAGAGAGCGAGAGAGAAAGAGAGAAAACGGGAGAGAGGGAGAGTGAAAGAGAGAGAAAGGCAGCTCGCAAAAAATACTTTTGTAAAGAACAAGTGATGATTAGTTTATTAACACGAAAACTTTGCCCTCTCTCTCCCTCTCTCGCAAACCACAAGCACAAAACTCACAAAAACTAATCCAAGCGAAATAAGACAGTTCACTGGCAACCGCGAGCAAAACTTATCAGCAGAGCGGGGTCCAGCTGAAAGCAACTAAACGTACTGCAGGTCTAATATAAGAGAGAGGAGAGCAACAGAAGCACACGGACGCGCTAGATTCTGACCGTCGACACTGTTCCGCTCTCCTCTATAGATGTACTGCACAGAGTTTCTCTCTTCCTCGACGTCAATAACGGTAAGCCCGTTTTCGTGTACACAACGTACGTGCGCGCATCAGGCCTGACAATCACACTCACATTATTGCTGTCGGTAAGAAGGATGAGTGCATTTAAACGGATCTTGGATCTAGGTGCAGGCGTTCTAGCGTTCTTCCTCCCTTTACCGCGAAAAAAGTTTTTCGACATAGAGGAGACAAAGGAGACGTCACAGCGACGTTCTTTTTGAACTCGGAAGTTAAAAAGAAAAACACAGTCTTGCTTTAGGTATACACACGTCGTCAACGGTAGAGACAATCGCCAAAGGACCGTTTCGCGCACGAACTAAGCAAGGGAGAGACGACAGGGCAAAAACCCTTTCGAAAAGCCGCCTCTCAGCGCTCGACTTTCTTTGCTCTTCGGCAATGGAATCTTCCAGTAAACTGAGGTCGTGTTACTACCGGCGAGCCGTTCTCTCTTACGTGCACACCCATTACCGCCACTTGGCTTTAACGCTCACCTATTCAGCTTTCACGTAGGGCCAACTAGTTTCCTCGAGCACAAAGATCCGTCTTAGTACGAGCGAGTCAACCGTCCGGATAACCGACTCTTTATCCGTTTATTTCCAGAAATAAATAAAGTGGAACACTCACCACTGACAGTTCGAGCTGTCAAAAGCAGGCAGGAGAGGAATAGAGGATACATAGCCAAGTAGGGGCTAATTACATGTGGACTTGGCAGCTGGCGGCATCTCGCTTCTTTTGACGCAAGCTTCTCTTGCTCTATAGCCAGCAGCTGACTTGAGCTGAACGCTGAACTTGTAAAATTGCACAGCCGGCTCACGGCTGGAATCTCTTGTATTGAAAAACATCGAGCGGCTACCCGCTACGTGCTCTATATGCTAGTGTAAGGCTGTGTTCCGGTATGTGACAGTGTTCCGTATAGGGAAAGAGCTGGGAACGTATTAGGCTATAAGCGACGGCAGAGAATATAAACGAGTAGCTTATATACGTGCCTTTATAGCCTTGCTAAATCCTTCCGGCCCTGCATATCGCGCCTCTCCTCACACTGACTATATTGTAACTCGAGTGTTTTTGCGCCAGGCAAAGCGAAGAACAAAGGAATTAAAGGGGACAAGTAAAGGTCGGCCGAACTGCAGAGTACTGCTTTATCGATCGCATCCTCACGAGAGGCATCGCTGCACGACCCGCGAAATTTTGATTGTACAAATCTCATTCGACTATTGCAAACTCAGTAGTGGCAGATAAAGATATATTAAGTACCTTGATTTAATTCCACTATTTTTATATATGAAATGTTGCTAAATGCTAAGTAAGTCAAGTTATAGTATCTTAATAACCATTATTACATGCTGAAATATCATTTCTTATGTTAATATATATTAATATAAATAATGTAGTGCATTATACCACAATACTTACAATTAGTGCTTCATTCAACTGAATAAAATAGAATTAACTGAAAGGATGGAAAAAGTTGCTAAACCCTCCTAAATTGAAGTACTATTTCATTCCATATTAAGGCTTAAGATTTACCTATTATATAAATAAGTATATTGTTATTATATATATATTCATAAATATTTTGTTATACGTGTATTTTTAAAATATGTTTACGTTTGATCAAGCTATAACCGGATGATCAGCGATGATCTAACAATAATCACAGTGATATGACGTAATTGCTCTTCACATGCCTTGTTACGTAATTATCAAAAAAGTTAGAGTATATACTTATATGTTGATTGAGAAAATTGAAAGAGATTTCAGTTTTATCAACGCGTTGAGTGTGCACAGATAATACATGTATTAGGATAAGGATAAAGAAGAGCGTACTGCGTATGTGTATTGATGGTCGCTAGCCAATCAGCAGAGCTTCTCCGAAAGTCTCCGTAGAATCAAGTATTTTACCGCGAATTATTGTGCTCCGCAGTAGGCACTCCATGTAGTCATCATCCGCGCTCAGTTCAATCCACGAGTCCGCAACCATCATACGTTGTTTGTGCGCGTACGTGTCTGTGATCCCCCAACCGCCGGCGAAAAATTTATAGCGCACAGCATAAATACAGTACAGCTCTGCGACGACTACCGTAAAGCTTTCATTCAAAGAACAGCGATCAGTTCCAATTCATCTCTCCGGCTTTTGTTGTGTTGTTTTGTCGCTGGTGGTCGGCATCTCAGCGCGACACAGAATAAGCAGACGATATATACCATCCTTACATTGTAGTAAAGATTAGAGTAACCACCTATTATAAGATGAGATTTTTTCAGTGGTGTCAAGTTTGACGGAATATGATCAATTAAAAATAACGCATAATAGTAAGTTGTCTTTGAACCCAAATATCGCTCGTCTTCTACTTTTATTGGTTAGTCTGAACTGTGTTTTGTCAAAAAGTTTCGACGTTTCGAAGGTTTTAACAAATTACCTTCCTTATCAAGCTTGTTGATAATACACTATATACACATGTTTCTGTTTAAAAATACAATCAATCAATCAAATCTTAAGTTCTTGTTAAACAATCAGCATCATAAAATTAACGTAAGAATGCACTGAATTTTATCAATTCCAAGATTTTCTTCATCTCATAAAAACAAATACATGTATATTCAGTTGATTTTGCACTTTAAAATTACTGATATGATTCTTCTGGTTTATACAATATAGCATGTTAACGTTACAGTGCATATCTGTTTTATTAATCTTATTTTTACTTTTAGATTCTACTTTTTAGAACTCATGGAAAATGTGGTCAAATTTTATTCAACGTTACAAAGACCCTTATTTAGTTGTCAAAATTCAAGAATTTTTTGGTGTCGAAATTGATAATAATTACAAAAGTACAAAAACAAATGAAAAAAATGGCTTTGATGTTAAGCTCAATTCACCAAGTAATAATGGATATTTTATTCAAGAGAACGATACTACAACAACAAAACATAAAAAACGAGTTTTGCATTCAAATAATGATGATATATCGACTAGCCCCTCTACTGAAGATAAGAGACCTTATATGATAAAAAATCACTTTTGGTATTATTTATTTCTGTTTGGAACAGAATTAGGTGATGAAATATTTTATTCTACCTTTATTCCATTCTGGTTTTGGAATATTGATGGAGCAGTTGGACGAAGAATCGTACTTGTTTGGGCAATTATAATGTCAATTGGGCAAGCTCTAAAAGATATTATTTGTTGGCCTAGACCTCCATGTCCACCAGTAGTCAGATTACAAACTAAATGGTCTTTAGAATATGGAATGCCATCAACACATGCCATGATTGGAATTTCCATTCCTTTCAGTGTTGTTTTATTTACAATGAATAGATACATTTATTCCTTTCCTATTGGCTGTGCTGCTGCGGTTTGTTGGTAAAATTTCAATCTTTCTCATCGTTTTTGTAATATTATTTCATAATTTTTTTGTGAATTATTTAAATCTCAAAGTTTTTTAACTTTTACAGGTGCACTTTGATTTGTGTAAGCAGATTATACTTAGGCATGCATACTGTTTTGGATGTCATTGTTGGACTAGTTTTAGCAGTTGTAATGATGATTCCTTTGGTTCCACTTGTAGATGCAATGGATTACTATTTTCTTACTAATAGTTGGGCTCTTCTAACATTAGTAGCTATCAGTATAGCAGCAATAATTTATTACCCATGTAGTGATAAATGGACTCCTACAAGGTATAATTTAGTGATATTTACTGAAAAATTAACATATATTTCAGTTAGCATTTTTAATTTAATATAAATTATATTTTTGTACAAAATGGTAAAGTTCATATTTTTTATAGCTACTTTAAACTTAACTTATACTAGTTTAAATAAATATTTTATTATTAATTTATATCATAATTTATAAAAATTAGAACCTTATTAGAAATTATAACTATAAGAATTAACAATCATTGCTTTTTAAATGTAAATTTTAACTTTCTTTTACAGAGGAGATACTACTCTTGTTGTTTCTGTGACTACTGGAGTCCACGTAGGGGCCTGGTTGAATTATAAGACTGGAGCTCTTTTGAAGCCACAAATACCTCCTCCATACAACGTTATGTGGCCATCATATCCAATGTTTGGAAGAACAGTTTTAAGAACTATCCTTGGATTTTGTTGTGTATTAGGCACTAAGCCAATATGTAAAAGCCTCAGTTATGCTACAATGTGTGCCATACTTCGAGTCAACTCAAAAGAACTTATGCAAAGTGAGAATTCCTTAGAAAATAAGAATAAAATACTAGTCGAATTGGTCTATAAATACATCACTTGTTTCATGATAGGTTTCAATACTGTTTATTTACTGCCAAATGTTTTTAGTATAATAGGTATAGAACGTCCCACTTTTTACACTGAATTCTAAGAAAACTTTTATTTAATACGTCGTTTTTTTTACTGATATTAGCACTATTAAATTTTAATCATTGTTAAATTATATATATGTTAGTTAAAAACTAAATGTTTAAGGTCACATATTGTACTTTGAAATTATGTATTCGTTTTTTACATCAATATATGTTACAAAAAATCATTTTTTGATCGTCATTTTATCCAACATCTAGCTACTTAATCTTTTACTTTTAAGATAATTCCTTATTAGGTTTTGAATGATCGAAAATGTTTTTTACTTATCACTTACTTTATTATGTCTTTTATTATATTACAATTTTTTTGAAAAATCTGCTTCAAACACATCAGGCTTCATTAAAAAATATTTAATGATTTCAATATCACAAACAGGTACCATTTTATGTTAATATTACTTTTTTAAAGGCAAAATTAAACGAAGAATCTGCAATAGAAACCAAAATCTTATAAAATAAAAGTCAGCGCAGTAAGAAGAATAAATTGCTTTCACTTACATGTAATTTGCTATCGAAGTTTGCAGTAATACAACTGTTATCAATACAGTCTCGTACAAATGTATCGATAAGATAATCAGTCTTTTGGTTTTCAACTATTATACGATTTCTTCCCACATCTATTGTAATATCTGTAATATTTGATAAAGGTAAATAAAAGAAACCAATCAACAAATCTCGATTATTTGACTTAAGAATAACATAGTTTTGTAATTTTTCATGACATTCGTTATTCATATTATTCTGGTTGTTTCTCATTTTTGAAATTGATTTATTTTTTGTATCATCATCTGGAGTATCAATAACTTGAATTAATGGTTTATTAATGATTGGTTTTTTTGGTTCTCTATCTTCAATATGAAAGGTCTCAAGAGATCCTACTACCTGTTAATTTAAAATATTTTGTAAATATTATAATTTTACTGTAGTATTAATATTTGAATATTTGGGTAAGAAAAGGGCTTATACAGCTATATTAATCTAAGAATTAGCGAAAATATATAAGTCAATTAATAATTTGAACTATATACGCCCTTGGTATTTCAAAAGTTCAATAGAAATTACTGTAACCTTTTTATTTTTTAGAGTTTTATGTCTTGATACATCAATGTCTTTATTGTATTTGTCGTTAATAGACTCAAGAATTGCAGCAATAGTGAATTTCCAAAAATGATCTTTTTTCATACATTTTTCAAAATACGTTGTATTGATTAAAATATTAAAGGTAGACCTTTCAATGTCATCTGATAAAAACATAAAGTTATGATTTACATGAAAATAAATAATTAGTTACTTTGAAGGACATAGTTTCTGATCAGATGTAAAATAAAGCTAATTATGTTTATTACAAATATATAAAACTGTTTATTATATATTATTTAAAAACTCTAATATTTATGTAAACAACTTTTAGTATTAGTTTTTAGCATATATTAATTCAATTCATATTGTACTTACAATAAGTAGCAAAAATAATTTTAGATAAATATTGCAATTCTGAATGTTGATAACAATTTTAGTAAAAGATCATTAGATGATTAGAAACTAGACCCTTTAGAGTAACATGAATCTTTAAACACAATTATAATTATGAAACCTTTATCTTTAGCCATTTTTTCAGTTCCAATAGCCATTGGAATAACAAAATTATTAATATCTTCCACCATGAGCTTCTGATACGTTTCATCTGATACATCCTTTGGTGCACATATTTCTGATGAGTGGCAAACATTGATAAAAATTTTATCTCCTAATGATGTCCAAGTTTTAATACAAGCACCTGGTAAGCAATTTACAATTGTGATTGTCGTTAAGCATTTAAATAGTTCATTGCTAATATAAAGGTTAATAACAAAAGATACTAATATCGATTGACAATATTTATATGGATCTGCAACTTGTATCATTGAAACATAACAATATTACTTTAACTCTTTATTTGTATAGTATTTTCTTTCTAATTTTATTAAAATAATTTATTGTATTCTAATAATACAGGCTTTGAAATCATAGTATTAATTTTGATAGTGTTACCAGGGAAAGGTTCGATTCTTTTGTGTTTTGGGAACTCCTTAGCAATATCATTTTGCAACCAATTTATTGAATTTTCTTGAGGTTCATCCTTTAAAAAATTATTTTTTATCAATTATTTTAATTTCATATTCTTATAAAAGAATGCCTCAACTTACTTGTACTATTCTCAGCTTTCTGCTAATAGCAGTATTGTCAACATCTAATGTCATTTTAAACACTATTATGCGTTACAAGTCCAGATAAGTAATCTAAAAATATATATAGTTTCTTCATTAAGAAATTGTTATACATATAAATAATTTGCTGCGAATGAAAAATAATATTCGTCAATGACAGCATGTTACTTTTTATTTACATACCTATAGGATAAAATAAAAAAATAAAAATGTGATTTCAAATTACTTTTTCAAATGCTTTGTAGTTTAGATTTGTCAATGATCCGGGAGTCTTTGAAACTAGAAACTTGAACTTGAACTTTTTATCAACGCCATATAGACGCAGTCTGTAGATACTGTTTATATTACTATAGTGATGTATATAAAATGAATAAACTACATTATAGCCGCCCTTGAGAGCTGTGTATTTAAATTTGAAATTAGGTTAAGTAAGTATCGAATTATTAGAACTGAATGTCGTCAATAACGACGATAAGCCAGCAGCAGGCAGCGCTGTGAATGCTGAGAATTGTGATCTACTCCTACTATTACTACGCTCTTTTCTACTTACTCGGTCGATAAACTGTATCATATATTACCTAGTGAACAATTCCTCTAGCATATGAATGTCTACCATTCTACCAATTTCAAGCCAAATAACAAGCCCTTTTTTTCTTCCTTGAAGGGGTGTTTGTATCAAGCTGGACGAGTATAGTTGCGACGTTTACGGTTTCATACTTTTTTCGCTCAATTTTTAACATTTTAACATTTTGCAAGTTGAGCCCAATTCTGTGAACTACAAAGAATAGGGCTCAAGTCGAAAAATGTTATAATATTAAAAATTGAACGAAAAATAAAATATGAAACTGTAATCGTCGGTAACTCAAGAGCTCATTATTAGTGGATATTCAGGAGGTAATTGTTTACCGGGTAACCGATTGGCGAAGCACAAGTCACAACCGGAATTATGCACTGACGAATCCGCGGCATTCGGCTTTCAATTCAGTGAATTCAACTGTATTAAATTAATTCTTATTACCATTTTACCGACTATTTGGTATATAAATAAAAGAAGTTAAAAATAGATGTTTAATATATTCAGTAAAGTTATTTTTGCGCAATACATTAACTAGAAACAAGGAAGCAACGAAAAAGTATCTAACGGTCAACGGTGTATTTTCCAAGAAATGCAATGAAAAACTTTTTCTAGTTTTTCAATCATAATTTTGTAAATAAATTATTCAATTCAAATTAAAATAAAAATTCAAATTCATGTATAATTTATTAGCATTTATCAATGAAAGGGTATAATAACTTATATAAAAAGACTATATATAGGCCTATTAAAAGTAAATTACTGATCAGATTATTTTTACAAAAATATACAAAATTCAGTTGTCCTATTTTAAAATATTATCAAAACATAAGAATGAGTACCATTTAGATATTAATTGCATAATCATTAGTTTCCTTTTTTGAAGAAGCATTTATGGCCCCATATACCCATAGCTTATATATTCCAATACTTAAATTATTTATAATTTTTCGAGACTTTGAAGAAATCGATGTTATTCGGCGATATGTTTTTAAATAAACGTGGGATAATTTCCAATATTTGATGTAAGTATTGATCCGACTCTATCCATCTATTTTTCCCATATAGATTATTTTTACGTGGACCTATTCCTATCACAAACCGCTGCCAATTTATTGGCACAAGTTTCCTCAAATTCAATCATTTCATAATTTCCATCGTATAAGCAATGTATAATATGTACACAAAATAAGTAACATTAACCATATACAAAAATATATGCAGTACCAAAAGAGTACTATCTTTGTTAGCAGTATACGATGAACCTTATTTGACACGCATCAAAGCGCATGCAAAAAAACCAACGATCTGATTTTACGACCATTATTTTTCTCAATAACAACACTTTTAAAGCTTAAGTTTTACAGCTATTATACTCAGCCCATGCCTACACTTACTTTTTTGCACAAATAGTGTATGTGTAACGAGATAATTCCGATGCTATCCTATATATAGGTGCGCACGCACCTTTGTATATCGGTCTGGAACGACTGCCGCGTGACACCGCATAAACCCGCGATGTATATACCTGCATTTTGCCCGAGTCGGCTATACTGCAGCGCAGAGAAAGTAATCGTGGCCGCTGGAGGTGCACAAGGAATTACCCGGCCGCAGCGCGCAATGTATGTGTTTCGCGCTGCACGAACTCTGTGCAGGCAAAACTTTTTGTTTTTTAGCGGATATTGGAATTGGGTTATATATTGAACAAGTCAATCTCCTTGTCTAATCGTTCGTAGTTGATTGGATTGATGTGATAATAGGATTTTGATTGGCTGTGTTGGAAATGCTGGTTGAACGAATTAGTGCAATGTTGTATACTTATCAAAGTGTTATGTTTGTTTTTTTATAAATTGAATGGTCAAAGATATTTGTTTAGTTAGTATTTCCTTTAATTGTGATGAAATGATAGCTTTTACAAGTAAAAAATCAGTTTGTAAAGGTCAAAAAAGCATCTTATTACTTCCTATGAATTTCAAAAAAAACATTAGCCTACGACATTTATGCACCGTGACAATTTTTTTTTAACAGTAATCACTACCAAACCGTAACACTTACAATCAAAATGAAAGTTTCACTGTTTTAAGAAATAGTTGAATATTATACGACATTTCAGAAACGCTCATCTCTATAGTTACTGAGTAAAATATGTTTAACAATTAACATAAAATGGACACACAAACACAAACTCGTTCGTAGTAGGTAAGTATACTGTTTCGCATATATGCGAAAAAGTCCATTTTACTCTCTTGTATCGAAAACTGATACTATAGTCTAGAATGCTAAGGTATTTATAGTTTTGATAAAGTTGGTTATAATAAGGAAAATAAAAGTATATACAACAATATAAATCTAAAGTAACTTTTTATATAATACATTGATACAAAAGCGACATTCGAATTACGAAACATTTTATATATATAACGAAAAATGTACAATAAATAATTGATGTAAAAAATAACAGTTTACAATTTTTTTTTAATACATTTTCAAGTCATTGTCTTTCAAATAACTTGCTATTATTTCACATACAAGATGCTGTGGGTCATTTAACTTTTTTTCTTTTTTTTTTATATTGTAACGTCGCTCTATTTATGCTCCCCCACGCGGTGCTAATCAGTGACGGAGGTCTACCGTGTGTTTATAAACAAAGCACATGTAATATTTTTACAGAGGTGCTTGTGTCAATCGGCCGAGACTTGGGGGACCACCGGACTACGAGCCCATCGCTCTACCGACCGAGCCACTGTAGACCTCATCGTTTAACTTCATAACGTTGCATAGAAATTTCTGGCTTTTTTTTATCTGCCTCTGTCTCCATACTTCCTTTTCGTAGTGCTCATCCAAGTCTATATTGTGTTCCATGAGTTGTCGGGTATCCTCATCAATCTAAACCAAATTTAGATACTCCAGTTTCGCTGTATGTGCGACTAATAATTTGATACGTCCATTCTCATCCTCATCCTCACCAATAAACATATCTTTTTCCAGTTCAATCCAATCATTTCTACCCTCTACAATCTCCACAAGCGCATTTTTCCATTGATATTCTTACAAGAGATATCTGCACCCTTGGTCAAAAGAATATTGCATGGGTCAGGGAATTCTACACAGTGTAAAGGTGTTCTACCACGTGAGTCTTTAATGTTGATATCCAAACCTTTATCAAGAAGAAAACTCATGACTTCTCCACGCGGATTACGTGCTGCAAAATGCAATGCACTCGGACCTTCGTTACACTTCAGTTTCTCATGTGATATGAAGACATTTTTAGTCGAAAAAATTACTCGAGGGTTTTTTATGTCTGTAATTGAGAATCTGAAAATAGTTAATCAATTTGACAATGCTAAAATATGTTATTGCAAAATTAATAAACATATTCAGTTTAGTTGAAAAAAAGCCTTGAAAAACTTCTTGAAAATTCGGTGTTTTGGTCGTTAATGGGTTAAGATACAGAATGATGGATACATACACACGCACTTGAAAACACATACTTTAAAGTATGTACAGGTGTTAAAAAAGATCGTAATCCCTAAATAACTCCTATAGTATACACGATAAAGAAAAATGTTAAATAGAAAAGTTGTAAGGATTAACGTTTAAATAAATTTAGTTTGTACATCGAGTTATCAATCAAATTTTATATAAATTTACGTGCTGTTTTCAAGACAATTCCACCGGTATACCTCCAGTTGTAAACTCTTAAAACTAAACTTTTTAAAACTTATGTATAATATTGTAAATGATGTATATAAATGAATGCATTTTAATACTTGAAATTTTAAGCCTTAAAAAGTTTACTGTTTAACCCATTAAATCCTGAGCGGAATCTAGGCTAAATATAGCATCAGACTAACTATTGGATTGATGGCATAGCCGAAAAAAAAGTCCCGAGTTTTTTCTTTTGTCATTTGCAATTGTTTATAAAAAATTATTTAAACAAACAGATAAGAAAATTGTAATTTTGAAAAACTGAAGATGGCAACCGATTCTACGGGAAAAATCACGAAGAAAGCCTTAGTCACATTTTTTTGTCAGACATCAAATTGTTAGTGTAAAAATGGTATTAACAAATGCATCCTCATAGACACAGCTGCCTTCGTCAAGTCCTGAGCCGAATCTAGGCTAGAGAGCATCAAACTAACTATTGAATTGGTGGCATAGCTGAAAACACAGAGCCGTTATACTCTAACCTCATATCGGGATCATCTCGCTTATTTGCCGTAAAGTAGCGTCCGAAATTTTAATTTTTGCTAAATAGGGATTAGGCAGAAAAGAAAATGTGTTTTAAATTATTAAAATTTTTATAAAAGATGTTCTTTTATTTTCAATATCATTAAGCAAATTTTTCTCAGTTTTTTATTGAATCTATCGTTCCTTTTTATTGTTCTATAATTTGAATGGCTAAATTGATCATCATGGAACGTAAAAATTTTTTTTCAATCTCTTTATTGCGACGTTTCGAGGGTGTATGTACGTACTTATACCCTCCTCTTCAGGCTGACAACATGTTTTAAAAATACACAATTAATTTTTTACAATAAATATTAAAATTAAATTTAAAAATTAATGCACGCAAGGAACCGGTAAACAACGTACTTTATACGACTTGAAACTAATGCATAATTTAGTGTGTTGTTAACATACAACATTACCCATGAAAACGTTTATATATTACTGCAAAAAAAAAAACGAGAAATAAAAAAGTTAAAATAGAAAACAAAGGTTAGTTGAAAATTTGATTATTTATTTAAGCTGCGGGAAACTCACTATCACTATCAAATTTTTCTCAGGCCATTGAGTAATTTATGCTTGACAAAAATATTCAGCAAATATTACCCAGTACACTGAGCAAAATTTGTTCAACTATACTTAAGCACTTTTTATTCAGCCTTCGACTCAGTAAAATTTACTCAACCTTTTAGGCAAGTTTTGCTCATGATTTTTCACCGTGTGGGCCACATGTTTTGAAATAGGCATAAAATAGGGGATCCAACCAACTAGAATATTTTCTTTTCGGACAAATCGTTTTAATATACTTGGATCATAATTCGTAAATGGTGTTTCTAAAGTTCTTATTCATAACATCACAAATTTACAAGCTGTATTTTTAAAAATAATAGATATACTATTCAAGTATTTATTTTATATTTTAGTTTAGTATATGCTTTTATGCCAGTGTGTTATTTACAATTAATAACAAGGTAAAAAAATTATTATGTAGCAATTATTTTTGGGCATGTATCGATTTTTATATATTTATTTATGTGTATATTTTGTAATATAAGTTATCTTTGAAGTACCAATTAATATTTTTAGAACAAAAACAAAAATTTACATGTACGGTAAATAAGACTTTATTGAAATATAATGAAAAAGAATTATAATTGTGTTTGTTAAGCATATAATTACATCAAGAAATTAAATTAAAAAAATATTTTTTTAATCTTTAGAGTGTTAAAATTAATAATATGCATTTGACATTTATTTAATAATATTTGTTGGCATTTTTACATGTTTATGAAGTGTGAAACATTTAACATTGAAACTGCATTGGTTAATTCTACTGCTTCTTTCATTGTATATTTTTAACTTGGATTGATAAACCAGGTACAATATCACTTATTCATGTATAGAAATTATTAAGAGATAAATATGATTTTTGACTTTATCAAATGAATTGAATTCATCTTCTTTTTTTATTCCCTTGTTTTCTATGGTGAAACTTTATTTACAAAAGCAATCAAAATGAATGTAGTATTTATTTAAGAATACAATTTTTTGTATACAATAAATATAGGTAATTACAATTAAAATGTATTCCTTTTTATGCTCTTGAGAGATCGTTTTACTGATTCTAAAGACTTTTTTCCTCTCTTACAAATTATCTGTACTTTAGGTGCAGAATTAAGTCGTTGACATAATGGTCTTGAATAAGACAATTATATATTCATAATAAAGGACAGAAAGACATCTTTATTAATAATTAGTTTCTTTATCTTAATGCTAAGAAATGTGCACGTTGTACAAATGATGTCTCGTCGCATTCTATAAACATATCGTTATTGGTAAAAATAATTTAAAGCGTATCCTTATGAGTTTTCTTTTTGGTCGAAATTAGTTCCCATCATAATCCTGTGGTGGAGAATGATGGTGCATGTGAATATGAGGTGACATTTCCAGTCCCAGACTACTTCTCTGAAAAGGTGTAAATAAATATTATCATTTATTTAAATAGTTGAGAATATAATAATATATTAAATAGATAGTGTAGAAAATAAAGTTAATATCATAAGTTAGAAATAATCAGTAAAAAGAAGTTTTATTATTTACTTTTTCATCTTTTTATTCACTAGCATCTTAAATTTATTTATCAAGTATTAGTTTAATTTAGATTATAGTTTTGAACTACGAAACAAGTATTCATCTTGTTGAAAGATCGAAAGAATATGATCTAGGTAAATTGTATTATGAATTTTTATGCTAGAATATCGCAATTAGATAAATAAGTCTTAAGTATATATCTCTGTTTAAAAAAAGAATCAGGTGCTAAATCAAGTGATTTTTAACCTGATGTTTCGACATGATTTTTGACCTAAATAAATTTTTACTTTAACATATCACGCGCCGTTTGAACGTTCAATAATGAAAAGTTCTGCTGTATTTTACAAGTTTTACACTTAATACTTGGCGTTAACCATTTTTTTTAGTTAAAACTAAAGTCCGAAAATCAGGTGATTTTCCACATGGTTAGGAGACCTCAATTAATATCTTTTAAAAATATAGATTTATTCCCTGTTCGACATGCACAGTTGATGTGCTTGATACTTGTTATCTAAACTTGTTTATTTTTTTAAAATCCGCGCACAATGGATGACCCCCCTTTGAAAAAGCTAAATAATGGTCTATTAAAGCGATAAAAATCGGTACGAGCGAGTGAGCATCTAACAATTACTTGTGATCTCATTCCGTTGATTGGCGTGGGTGTGGAATTATCTATGTGATAGCCGACAACGTGAGTCGAGCACTTTTCACAGGCTTTTCTTCTACGCGACGAGGCATGACAACGTATAGCGCGACACAATTCCCGTGCCATTTCCGAGCATAACGACTCCTGCTGCTGAGTTTGCTGTTGTAACTGCGCCGCCTGAGGAATTCCCTGTAGCGATCCCGAGCAGGTTGGCGGCGGTATTGGGGTTCTTTGCTGTTCAAATCCAGATAAAAACAAATTACTTCTTTGATGGAATTTGGGCATTGAAACCATTTTATAATTATTGATTGATTTGCCATTTTAAGCTTTATAAGGCTTAAAGATAACAAAAATACCTTTTACTATACCAACAGTACCAACTAATTGTAAAAACGGCAAATCAAATCAATTTCACCTTGAATAGGACAATTTATTATATCGAGCACTACGGCAGTCAAGTCTAAGTATTAATTTTCATCATTAACAGAAAAAGATATCCAATCAAAAAACATGTTTATATCTACGACATTCCCTAGTTGACAACATGTCTAATAAAAAAATATGAAATATTTTTAATACCATATAATACCAATAATATAGATAACTGGTTAATTAAGAATGAAATTAAAACTAAACGCAAAATTAATTCTAATAATTCTAAATATTAACGAATACACTTAATCGGCAACGGACTAATATTTATTGTAAAATGCATGAATCTTATTAGAGTACAACGTTCAGTTGTCTACTGCACTTATATAATATGTATATATTTGCAATATGGTATTCTTACCTGCGTTTGGTTCTGAACTCTTAAAAAACTAGTGAGTGGCTGATTTATCAGTATTCGACGAGTTCATGCTAAATGTAAACGATCGAACATGCACATTCCTTTTTCTATTATTGTCAATTTATTCGCATTACATGCTTGATTGAAGATGAAAAATACAACTGTTCAATTCAGCGTATGCATGTAAAAACTCACGCGTTCCGCTGGTGCGTTTCTTTTGGAATTGTAGCAAAATTCGAAAATAGCAATCAGCACTGCGAACGCCAGTCCGCATAATAAAACGACGAAAATACCTCCTGGGAAAAATATGAAGGGTAATGATAAATCGACGGACATTGTCAATGATAATTAATAATATGTATATGAGCAATTCTATGAGAAATTCTGCTCCTTTCGTCGGGAAATTTTTTTCATGATTTTGCAAAACTCGTTTTGAATTTTAAATTCTAATCGACTATTCCAACTGGATGTATAAAAAATTCCTGCACTTCAAAACATGGATGGAATTTTTCAATTTCATTCAGCAAAAGTCAAGATATTTCATTTTAAATTTTCGCTATATTGTAAATTTTTTTTAGCTGATAATGTAGTACTTTTAATACTAATTTGGAAATTCTTATGTTGCTGCAACGTATGAAAATTTCAGAAAATAAATTAATCTATATCAATGAAGATGTCAACTTTTTGACTTTTAGAAACTCCGTCTCTATTCTTATACATGTAAAATCGGTTTTGGCTCAACAAGTTTATAAATCTCATTAAAGATAGTAAGTAATAGTATATTACCTATATTGTCTACTCCTAGTGCATTAGCTTTACTTTCTTTTCCTTTCTCGTTTCTCATACACGTGTCACTTGGACTTTTCCACCACTTATCATACAGTATTTGAATTTCACCCTTCTCCTGCAGTTCTAGAATTGCCAACGATATTTTATCTCTCCATGGCGAACCTGAAATTCAAACAATTTTGCCGTACATAAATACCTCTTCTTGAACTAGTCTTATCCTACTTTTCATTATAGGTTTTTTCATTATTATACTCTACTAAAAATGTGGGATCCAAAGGTAGTTAATATTTACCCATTGGAGTGGCGATTCCATAACCTTTGCTGTCGAGAAGGCCTCCAATTTGTGTTAAATTACAATCTCTTTGAACAATGTAATCTAGCATAGTCGATTCCATGAGGAAGGCGTAATTACCCTGAAGAACTCTTTGTATGCCTTCCTCGTACGTTGGTACAAAAACTGACGGTTTTCTATTCTCCATAAATCGCCACATTTTTTTATACGTTTCTATCATCGAATCCTAATTTCAACAATTTAATTTTCGCTGGGGTTACTAATATAATTTAATAATTACATTTTTGATAAAAAAAAAAAAGAAAAAACAAATTTATTTGTCGCTTACCCTAAAGAAAGTCATGGTGCTTCCACTTTCTAAAGTACCATAAGAAATGTCGGTTTGACTGGCAAGATCCTCGGCGTTTTCTATCGGTGTTATCATACGTTCCACCGTGAGAAAAGCCGCCAAATTAGCGGTATACGATGAAATAATAATGAGTGTGAAAAACCACCAGATGCCGCTCACTATGCGTGTGCTGGTTGCCTGGTAAAATAGTCAGTAATTAGTGTTTGATGATTCTTTTTTCGTGATTTAATAATATTAAATTTATCTGTACGTCTTTAAAATCATTATTAGACACTAGTACAATATTATTACATTATAGTATAATATATATGAAAAATGACGTTCAACGTTAACGGGAGTTTGAAAATAACCGCCAGGTAATCGGTGCTCATCGCAAGAGGTAAAGTCTGAAAAACGTGTGAAAAAGTTGTTTCGCGATCGATGGTTACACGAGACGCGCAGATAAGGGTGTATAACGCGACCACAGAAGCTTTAATTAACATAAATTTAATTATTCCAAAAGCCGCATGCGCTTGTTTGCCGAGGGCACAATGATTGCTTCGGCAACGTGTCAGTTCCGCACGTAAACACAATTATCGCCTCGATTTCGCGGCTTGCGTTATTACACCACAGCCTGCAGTGCGCCGCGCACATGCATATGTATATAGTTATAGAGCGTGTTCGGTAGGACGGTACTGGCACACAGATACGGGAATGGGAGCATAGGTAATCACGCAAATCGTCCAGTCGTCCTCGGCTCCCCGATTGTTAAATCTCATCAATTTCCCCGGGGGATTCCATTTGCGATTGTTTTTATTTTCTGTTTCTCTCCGCGGTCCCCCTTTTCGTCCTCTTTATCGTCCAGCGAGGATCTTTCGAATCGAGCGGACCACCTTTGCTTAACGTACCTTTGGATTAAGGTCGCTGCCCTGCTGCATTAGAGTGCCGATCGTGAACCAGAAGCTATTCGCCAGCGAAAACTGATTTTCCACGATTTCGGGTCCCGAGTGGCAAGGATGTGGATTGTTCCATTCGTAGGGGCTGAAGCGCGCGACCACGAACATAGTTACCGAGACGAGGATGTAGGCGGCCAGTACGTACAGCCAGATTTCGATTGCCAGCGGGTTCATAAAGGAGAAGAGTCGCGCCGGATGGCTCGTTGGTACCTGAAATAATTTCAACCACTCAATAGAGTTACGCTTCTTACGAGTTGCGACTTTTTCTCGCGGCTTTCAATTCTGACAACATTTTATTTCATCCTCGATAAATATTGTTTCGTGTTGTTTATATTATTTCACATTTTCAGATATTCAATTCAATTATAAGATAGGCCCATTTTTTTTTTTTTTTTTCAGTACATCCTATTGGATCTTAAGTTACAAATATAATTAAATTTATGATAATACGTTGGATTAAATTAAAGTTTCATTAAAAGCTGCTTTGATCTATTATTTCACCATCTAGTTAGAATAAGGTCAACAATTCATGATATAGTTATTTATTATAGAGGCTTTCCCGAATTTTGTTGATACGCATTTCAGAAAATTATTATTTTTGAAAAAGAACTATACCTTTTTCAATTGACATTTAGATTTGTAAAATGAGACTAAACTATCGGAAACAACACACGTAA
The DNA here is from genome assembly GCA_900490015.1 of Megastigmus stigmatizans. Taxonomy (NCBI): domain Eukaryota; kingdom Metazoa; phylum Arthropoda; class Insecta; order Hymenoptera; family Megastigmidae; genus Megastigmus; species Megastigmus stigmatizans. The sequence continues at coordinate 22,402 of UELV01139415.1, forward strand.
AAAGTTACAGTGCCAAAATTCAAGAAGAATGTATTTGCTATGATAATTGGCGTAAATGGTAGATTTGTAATCAAGAAAGTTGCCGGTTTAATCTGTCGTCGTGAATTTCATCGATGTTTCGGTAACTAAGGGCAACGCAGACGTGATGCTGCAGGTCCATCCTCGGTAGTTAGTTTCGGTATCCTTTGAGTAAGGTTACTATGGAGCGGTTGCCTTAATTGCGCGTGAGTGGTCAATTTGGAGCGATTAAAGGTCTTGTACGCTGGCTTCAAAGCTGATTAGACTTGTGTATCTCCTTGGAAGGAAAATGCTACTTACCCGCTCTAATGTTTTGTAAAATAGATCTTTTTTTTGCCAAGTCAAAGTCAAAGCAGAGTGTCTGATGACTCTCGTGTAGAATTTACTTCGACCTCGGGTATAATTCTCACGGAAAATAGGGAATGTCGGCATAAGAATAAATTCTCTTATTAACCTGGAAACTAACTGTGAAACTAAAATAATTGTATAATTTTATTAAACTTAAATGCATTAGGGAATGCCAGAATTCTTATATTTCATTTACTCATATCTAATTTAAGTTCCAGTGATTCGAATCGCTTTTTCGAACAGCACAGTAAAAATTATATTGGTATTATGAACCGTGTAAAAAATTTTATTAACAGGAATCCATTCGTGTTGAACAAATCCAATGCTCTATTTCAATCATTGTTAATGAGACAGACAAAAGTACAGACTAAAGCTGAGATGGACAAAAAACTCGGGTAAGTATGTGAGAAACCACCTTAATTGAAACGGGTTCTGAGCTATCGTATTCTTACTTTATGGTGATGAAACTATTATAACCTAATTACAAATTGGGCCTACAAAAATCACTCACGATCAAATCTTTCGAGAGGAGTGCAAAAGCTTTGCCGTCACAAGATGTTGTGAAGCCAGCAAAATGGTTTCTAGAGATCGACGTTATGTTTCGAGATAATAAAATCCACAAGCTCGGTAAGTCTGCATAGATGAAATATTATACGTATATAGAATAATACGCGGACACAGAACCCGTTACGAGCCTGAGAGTCCATTGTCCTAGCGACGTGTCAGCTTCGAGGAAGTTTACTCTGATCAGCTCGTTTGGTTGGGAGTGGGCCGCCGACTGAGGGCAGAGAGTTTGCCTCAAATAGAGCCTAATTGCGCGTAAATAACGAGTTGAACTTTAGTTTCCTCTGCACGTTTTCGATTTTTCAGTGCGGATGATTTCCTTTTTGTCACAGTCGTCGCTTTAGACGACCTGCGGTTACATGTTAGATTTTTTGTAAGTTTGATCTTCGTTACATTGCGACTGATGCGGTTTAGAGTTCGATTTATTTTACCTTGAATAGTATGGAAATTCCCAAGTTCATAAAGGGTTTAGTGAAATCGATGACGCTCTCCCGAGCATAGTTGATGGTCATTGATCCAACCGCCAAATCCGCTTTCTATCGGAACAGAAAGTTATTATTTATTTTTACAAGTATAGTAAATTTAGCTGAAATAAAGATTACAGAAAATAGGATTTTGCATAAAAATAAAAAATATTATTTACTTGATTTTGGTAGAATTTATAAAAATAATTGTAGGACGTATTTTTTTCGCAAAAGTAACATTTTAAGAAGTTATGAGATTCAAAATTTGTATCCTATCGATTTATAAGATATACTATAATATGTCGTCGGGTAGGAAGAAGATCACCCCATCTGAGCGAATCGCTAAAGATCATTTTAGCGAAGTGATGAAGAACATTCTGTTTGGGACGAACGGTTTTCTACTCAACTTTAGGTTGGTACTTCTTACATACGCTTTATAATTTTATTGCTTAAACGCGAAAAAACCTTTTACTTTTCAGTTCAATAATATGAAATTCTACTTTAAAGCCATAGAATTATAAAGCGTGTGTAAGAAATGTCAATATAAAGTTGAGTAAAAAACTAGTTAGTTCTAAACGGATGCTCTTCATCAATTCGATAAAATGGAGTGATCTCAGCGCTTGTTTTAGATGGGGTCATTCTCAATACTACTTTCAGATGTGATGATGTTCAGCGTTTCGCTCATATGGGGTTATCTTCTTCCTACCCGACGATCTGACATAGCGATATTATAATATCATACGAATAATCCACTGTATGTTATTTTCTTTGTTTCTTTTTATTTTGAAGAAAGAACTACAAGTGAGTTTTACATAAATTATCGAAAAATAGAAAAGAATCATGCAAAATCATTATAAATCAAACGTCAACTGTTTCCTCTCAACTTTGATTTAAAAAAGTAGTAGTTTAAGTGTTTTTAGGAATAAATGAGTGCTTTATCGAGATTTTATTTTATAGAAAAAAATGCTTTGTCGCTCCTACATCGCTATTTATTCACGACTACAGTATCATTTCACGAACTACTAATATGTAATCAATGCAATCTATCGAAAATCGCAAATCATTCTTGTTTTTCGAAAACAGCTCAGCAGAGATGGTGTGGTGGTATAAACAAGTCTATTAAGAACAGGACCCGACACCACGCCATCGTTGCCGAGATTGCACTTAAACTTCCTAATTTTGTTGACTGCATTTGAAGATGAGACCTTAAATTATCGAAAAAACTTGCAAGAAAAAATCTCCTTTTGGGAAAAAACGGGTTAGGCAAAAGTGCGCAAATCAATTAAAAATCATGCAAAATTTTCAGTAGTTTCGACATAATTCATACATCAGAGAATTTTAGTACTTATGGCAATAAATATTTTTGTGCGATTCATATTGTTATATTGTGGCACTATTGTTTGCATAATTTATTTAAAGATAATGGAGTGCTACATGCAATAGCGAAAAATAAAAGCAACTACGAAGGTGACGCGCAAGTTCACCAAAAAAGTGTTATGTGTGCAGGAATTCATCGCTAACTTTATGTATTTATGTATTATTAAATGAAATCAATTCATTTTGGTATTGATAGATTAGGTCACGATTTTGAAATAAGTATGTTGAATCAGGAAGTTAAGATGCCTTGAAATTAAAAGTATTTCTTACTCGACTTGTAAGTTATTTTGACCAAGATGTGATTATATATATCAGCTTAGATCTTATATAACGTACAGCTCGTGACAGCTTATTTAATTTATTTACCCTTGATGATCTATCCGTGCACAACCGTGCAAGGGCACACACACATACACACACACACACACCACACAGTCTAACTTGTTTATCTCTTCTCATCGAGTAAGAACGATACGATACCTTACCTTAGTCGCATCTCTGTATTTCTCAGGAAAAAGTAAGCTTGTAAGCAGTTGAAGTATGTGTCCTCTGTATATAGCTTATACGTATATATAAAAACATCGTGGCTTTTTCTTCAAATCTTTTCTATCTACACACAAATCTCCGCATCGCCATTCTTTTCGTTGCAACTAAGTTACGTCGTGTCAGATTCCCTACCCCTTGCTACTTTATTAATGATCATCCGACAAAAAATAATGACCAAACTTGCGCGAGCGGTTGCCCTTTCCTTACATGCGGTGCATTGTCCCCTTAATGCCGCTATATTACCAGTAATAAATCACTCTCGACTGTTTACAATTTTCAGCGAAAACCGAGTAATTGCCAAGGACTACTTTATAAACAGTCACTTATATTGATTATCTTTGCTTTTCTTAACGATCTTAAGATTTATATGACTAATTAAGTGAAATCGTTTTATTTTCGGTATACAGTAATAAAATTCGCGGACAATGATCAATTGCCATCGTTAAAGCATCTAGAGAAAAGTTCTGAATTACTATATCTACTAGATTAAATATCCTCCATTCTCCGAGAGGAATAAAGTGATCAACAGATTTACCGTGCTGCGAATAGAATTCGAAGAAAAACAATGCGTGACAGTCGTGTGGTATCGATGCGTCAGAGCATACAAGACTCGTGTATATACGTATTTGTTTTTCCGCGGTCACACGTAGTCTGGCTTATTTGCATTAAAAAGCGAGCGAGCGATGCCATCGGTACTACGTGAGTCGGGCGCATACGCGAGAACCCACGTTGCCAGTTGAATTTTCGAATGAAAAATAAACGCCGACCGCTATTATATTCATTAATTTCGTTTTTTCGACTCTCTTTTCCCTACACTCTCGCCTTTTTGTGTTGTGTTTCCGTAATCGGCAAAGCTGCACATGAGTATTGAAATTCTCGTCAGTTTAATCTACCAATCAATCGTTTCGCAGGCTATTGAAAAGCTTCACGCGTACTGTACCTACGCCCACTCGATTGCACTCGAATGCTACGCACTCCTACTATATATACGCGTTTGGCTATAGAAAAACAATCGATGGCTTCCCATTCGTGTATAACGTCGATTTGCGGCTCAAGTGATTTGATTAACAATCAGTAGGCTCGAACTTATGAGTGTTATTAACTGTTTTTTCAATTGTTTTTGTTCACTTGCTGCTCATGCACATAGTGATTTGTGTGGCAATATTTTTAGGTTTAGTTAAAGGTAAAAAGTGCATATTATTATTGTAGTTTCTGAATGAATATAATTAAGTATAATTATATGATACAAACATGGAAGTGGTGAAAAAACACAAAATAACCAATGTTTAATGGTTCACGTCTTTTAACAATTAACGTTGTTTTTTTAAGATTTTTAATAATTATTAAGTATACAGAAGTCGAGAATTCTTATCAGTCTTTTGTTGTGCATTTTATTGGTCTAAGTGATACTTTCGTTTCCAAAATATATATACGCAATTCTTATATTTTGCCGAAATTACAGAGAAATTTCCGTGTTTCAGCACCTATGCGCCGAGAAAGTATCAATCTCGGCCGGGCCGTTAATGTCGAACTATAGCGAGAGCTGTAGACCGTAACGCAAGGCTCGCCCTTATACACAGGCGCACACGCTTCACGCGGAGAGTGAGAGATAGAGAGAGTTTTGCCCATTGAGTGCATTTCCCCCGCAGCGCAGAGCGTTAAAGGCCGCAAGTGCTAGCGGCGCTCTTAAAAGTACCTAACAGCGTTTTAAATGTTTCAAGGCCCTCTGTTTGCTACCACCGTGTTATATACCATGGCATACCGCTAGAGGAGCGGTGCGCTTCATCGGCCAACCGAATGAGCCACTGCACAGTAAAGTCCATTATATTTAACGGATATGGCATGGATACGCGCGGAAACACGGCTTGCTCGCGGCCTACTATAGAGTGTGTACTCGTAGTAGTTATACGTATATAGAGCTTTGTGTGTACGCGGAACACGAGAGCTTTTCCCAAAGCGCGTCCTCCGCTGGTCGTTTCGACGATTTGCATTGCAAAAGCTCGAGCTGGGTATATATATATATATACAGCTGGAGCGCAGAATGCACGGGCCGCGGCTGTCCATCGCGTAGTGACTCGCGTAGTGGGGCTCGCGCGCGAACGCCTTCCTCTGGATCCTATATACCTACCTACCTACCACTGGATGCGCTTTCCTCCGATCTGAATTTCGAATTTCGAATTCCCGTTCCGCAAACGCGCCGCCGCCGACGCCCCCTAACGAAGCCTCGTGACCGTGGATCGAGGGAGAGCACCGGTGCACACCTTTGTTTAATTCACAAGGCTGTCGCGCCTTGATGCTTCTTCCGATGCTAGCGCACAGGCAGCTGTCCTGTTTACCGAGAGTCAGCTCTACCGACTGGCCCTTCTCTCTCTCTCTCTCTCTCTCTCTCTCTCTCTCTCTCTACGCTCGTCTTATTATTCCAAGTGCCGTTGAATGCCGAAGCGCGAAAGGGACGGGAGCTGCCGCTCGTGTCGGATTGCCCACAGCTTTCGCCTGTTCGATATGCATGCTCTTATAGTTCGGAGGGCTGATTTTTTTCTGCGCATTTGAACCGTAATGGCTTTACTTGATCTGCCTCAATTCATATTGGTCTTCTCTTGCCCAACATTAAAAAAATTGATCTACTTTAAATTTAGTGTATAAACATTAAAGATTGTATTTTGTTATTATAATTGGTATTTGTTGAATATATTTTGTTTCGGTAAATTCAATACAAACAACATTGCAATTTTCAACACCATTATTAGTAAGACAAACATTTATATGAAATTTGAATTAATGTAAAAAAGTGGAATGGTTCATGTACTAAAAGCTGCATTTTATTATTATTATATAAAGGCTGTTGATGTTATTATTTTATTATTATTAGAATGCAGGCTATTATTTTAATTTTTCGTATAAATGTAGTGGAAAATGATAGCATTGCATTCATTGAAGTTGCACAATTTTATGTGAGTGCTTGAGTTAGAAAAAAAAAATGAACAAATATTTTATGAAGCTAAATTCGGACGATAAATTACAAGTTTTATATTCTCTGTGAATTTGAGGCGAAAGTAAATAATTAAAGAAAGTTAAATTTGTGCGGTCTAAAGTTATAATTGTTTTTGCGTTGTTCTCCAGTCACCCAGTTTCACCATTTTCCACCTAATTATTAATCCAAATCATAATTTGAAATTCGATTTCAAATATTTGCACCCATAACTCTACCTTGATGAAGATACTTTAATGACGAATATTGAAACCATTGAAAATGTATAATATGTTGGTGCATACATTCATTATGAAATATAAAAACAGAGAACAAACCCTTATAGAGAAAAGGCTAGTTGACGGTACAGACAATTAGAATGTTGCATCAGTAATCACGACTTTTTTTAATTCATATTTCGATTAGTTTATGTTAAAAAAACTTAAGACGCATTTTTCCTCCTTTGCAAAAACATTATCTTAAAGAGTTATAGAAGCTCGGCTAGTATTTTATATACACATATCTCAAATCAACGTTAAAAAGGCTCACTTTTGTGACTAATATGCGATACTTAATGAACAAGAGCAAGTATATATACCATCAAATTTAAGATTTAAAATTTCGAAGATGTAAAGCAGTCCGAGTAAACGCATTCCTTTATGCGTACCGTCTGGAGTATATTTCGCAGGCGTACAGTCGCATTCGCGGACATTTACTCAGGACAAATATTCAAATATCGTTTTCGATCGTCGAGATTTACAAACAAGTTGGGCGACATGTTGCCGGAACTCACACACACACACACGCACACACACATACAGTCACACACGTGATAAAACATGATCTAATTTTATTTTGCAAAATTTAAAATTCAAATGCACTTTTTGGCTATTGAAAGTTCTGTAACGGCTTGAAATTCGCTTAGAGCGTTGCCGTAAACTAGCCCCGGCGTGCGTCATATTCAAAGTCCACCCCCTCACTGTTCATACGTATACACGCATAGTCGAACATTACAGAATAGCTTCGGCTGCGCGTAAATATACGTGTAGGCACCGAGATCTATACATGTATATACGCGCATCGCGGGGCCTCTCGCGGTCGCCAGCGCGTGCGCGCGCGAGCTTTTCACTTTAAAATATGAAAATCTGCTTATGTAAAAGCAACGTTGTTTTAGCCGCGCGCTCGGCGAAACAGCCCCGCGTCGCGTAGCCGCGGGTGAAGCAGGTGATAGCCTTTCGCGCCGTCGCGAAAACCGAGATGAAAATCGAGCGACGCGCGGGTTATAGAAAAGCCAGGGTAGCGGAGAATATTGCGTGTATACGGGTAGGTATGCAAAGATTTCGCCGTCGGATCGGGCGCAGGCCGATCAAAGAGTCAACGCAAGAGTCAACGCAAGAGTCAAAGTCGGGGGGAGTGGGTCTGGAGGTGGGGGAGATGGTGACTCACCTTGTCCATCAGCTGTCGAACAATGCCGTTCCACTCACCGGTCTCGTAGTCGTAAACGCCATACTTGCCGTCGGGCACGAGCTCGATCCTGTAGGCGAAGCCGACCATGTGCGCTATTTCCTTGAGCAGGTCGATGCAGAAGCCCTCGTAGCGCTCGTTACCGCTGAAATTCCCACGGCCGCGCAGCATCACGTACGGCTGCTCCTATATGAGGACCATAAACGACAGGAGAGCTTTTCTCTGATGGCTTATCTCTCCCGCCTATACTCTACATAGGCTGTATACGGTACACGGCAGATATCCGCGGCGCGACTCGATCGCGATTACCCCTATACTACCCGGGACACCTTTATCGGCGCATTATTGCATCCGATCGCGCCATCATCACCGCTCTCATACTCTACCCAGTACTGTACCCACCGAGCGCTCACTCGAATTCTTCGCGCATCTCTTATTCCATCTCTGTTTATACCCTGCAGCATACTTGCAATAACCTCTTTTACTATGCCCACGCATTGCGTAAATCTCCTTTTTCCATTATTTACAGAGCTGCTTTCCATTCAGCGTCAACCGTCCTTCCAGTCAGTTTGGCTTATTGATAAATCATTCGTATACACGTTGAGATATTAGGAGGAGCTAATAGGCCTCTGATGGGCAAAAGTCGAAAAGATTCCCTGCACATTCCTTATCTTATTCATCGAGAAAATAACTTTTTCATCATAGCACCTACATTTTCATGAAATTCTATTCATGATATTTCTAGAGATTTTAATCGGGAAAATCTTCATCGACGTTTTTCGTACCAAAATCATACACTAATAGTAAACATTAAAATTCTTTATAAGTTGTCTTTCAAAAGTTGATCTTAACTTTTATTATATGTCAGCAAGTGTACGAATTCTCGGGTTCGGCAAAGAATCTTTCCCGCTTTTGCACATCTCCTTAAGGAATACTTTGACTTGCAATAGCATTCAAGTTCCTTCATTTCTCGCGGAATAATAATACCACATTTGTGCAGAAATTCGAGTCGATTAACTTTCAAAGTAAGCTTGTTTTAAAGTCATCGAAATGAAAGATATGGTTTCGGTAACTATTATAAATGCCATTGAAATGCTCGCGTTGGCAAAGAATATATTGCAGTTCCTCGTGTAAATCAATTTATAGCATCGAGTATTAATTACGCCCATACCTATGTCCATAATACTATTGCAGGGGAACCTGCGAACTTTGCACGATAAAAAACCAAATTGACCTCTTTATTCGAAAGGAAATATATATTTGAAACGAGGTGAATCGATCGATTGCCTAGGAAGAGCTTTCGCGATACATTTCCAAGAATTTTAATGTCCAACTGCAAATCCTGTAAAAAAGTTTGCAAATTTCTAGCTGTATATTATACATAAGGCTGTCGCAGCATGCAGCATGAGTTCTATTCCGAATTCCATTTACGCTAAGCAGAGACGGTCGAAAGAAGAAAGCGGGCTCAGGCGTTCGACTGCAGTGTCCCAAGAGGATGGAACATCCCGAATCGCTGCAGAGAGAAAGAGAGAGAGAGAGACACACACCGAGACAAAGACTCACGCGCAACCAAACTCGTCCGAGAGCAGCTTTGCACACATACTTATGTATAAATATACAGGAGAGCAGTAGAAACGAGAAGGTAGAAAAAAAAAAACGAGTAAAGCTGAGCTGAATCGAAGCCGATCTGCCGGGAGACGCACGTCACAGCGTCCGACTCCCTCGCGATGTACATATAGTCGCAGCGGCGTCCAGTCGGCCCATAATAATAGAGACGTATAAATTTCGGCCGGCGCGAACCACATGCGGTATACAGCGGCCCGTCGTCGAAGTGCGCGTCATTCAGCGTCGACGAGGCTACAGCAGCAGCAGCAGCAGCAGCAGCAGCGCGCTTTAATCGGTATTTACAGGGCGACTGGGGCCACGACGCGTTCGCCCCGCGATCCCTGCAGCTTATCTATAGCTTCCCACCTCTATATACGTATGCACCGCGAGTGTTTGCGTCGGCCAAACGTTGAGCGGCCGCCGATATATACCGTGTGTTAAACGTGTGTGCGTTATACGCGAGCTTGTTTATAGTGGCTGTCTATAGGCTGGGAAGCGCTGATCGACCTGCGAACTAAACTGATTACTCTTCCGATGGCGCCGGTGCGCATCGATGCGTCCCCCTCTCATTACCCTAGTTAACCCGGAAGCTCGCAGCAGCTTCTTTCGGGACTTTGCTTGCTTATAGTTTGGGGATTTTGACTCGAACTCGCGCCCGAATAGGAGCTTCGAGCTGCGCGATTTTAATTGTGCACCGTGCTGCGATCGAACTTGAGAGCCATTATATTTTTTCAGCCCTTTTTTTCGATTAACTTTTCCGAGTTCTGTACACGTGTTTCGATGATAGGTTATTAAAGTAATGCAATTTGTAAGTTTCTTGAGAATTTCGAGAATTGCTTAAAAAGTAGACGATCGAAAAATATGTTATATGTCAATTCAGCGTTTCAGGTTGTAAACTAAAACTCAGGCCGCAAAATACTTGCATAGTTTTTTATGCATTCAAAATATATAATTTTATTGAGACATGTATAGAAAGATATGACAATAAAAGGTTATTACTTATTGACTGAGTACTATAAACACAGGATGAATTAAATCTTTTTTTGCACAAAAGTGTTGCTTTAAAAACAAAAGCTTTTTCTCTGAAGAAGCAATGAACAAAATTTTTATATACAATAGAAACATACTTTAAGCAGAAAAAAGACTTTTTGTACAGCCGGACGTAGAATTCATGCGTGCAAAGTAAGATTTATGTATATAAACGTGTTAATTTTGCGGCACGAGTGCCTTTACGCACAACAACTAGGATAAGAGTGGGTATTACCGTTTAGACCAATGTTAATCCGCAGTAATACATTAAGGGTCTGCGCGCATGCGTAATCAAATACAACTGCTAAATTTCCTTATGCTTTAACATGGCGCTGTAATTGGTTCGTAGTAATAGAAAGCAACCCATAGTAATATACTATACGAATACGTCTGCACTCGAATGCGATCACTTATTATATTATTTGTCATTTTTCGGAATACTACTGTATTTCTAATCAATAATAAACACCATAAGCTTTTGTATGCAAAAAGAATAGTCTTCATTTGTTAACGTTTGATTACAGTCTGAAGTCAACCTCTCTTTTTAATCCGCAGTAATACCCACGTTTTCTATATTACTTTATGTACTCATTTGTATGCGCTTGTTCAACGTTGAATACATAAGAAACTACAAGTGTTTTGCGTCAAACATATGTTTTTTGGTACATAAAACTGATATTTATAACTAGAGCAGGTGAAAAGAAAATAAACAAAATTAAGTTTCACCTGCGGTATAAGCAAAACGGTAATGAGCACGTATTAGAAGGAACCTGCAGATTTGTCTTTATTGTACCACCAACGAGTAGATCATGCAAATTAAGTAATTAGGATTGCAGCGCAGCCGCTCGACGCTTTGTCATATTGACCAAAAAACAAAATAATTGATAAAGCACACCATGTTGTTCTAAGCATAAGCAGCTAAATTTCTGCAATAAATGTCCAAAACATCGAGGTGCTGGCTGCGCTGTGATTTTAAACGCTTCATTTAGATGACTTACTATTCTTATAGATTAACGAAGAATTAGTGGGTTTTATGTGATTTCTAATATTACTTATACCCCAGGACCTAAATCACATTATATAAGGAGCATTATATAATAATTATAGAAAGATAATCGAAATTTTTGTAGATTAACTCGTCTTTCTGATAACAATGTACACTTTTTCGACTTATTTATAATTATCTGTTGTATTATTTAATGTAAAGTTTCCACGAGCATTTTTAGATTGCTCGGAGATATTTATGTTTTCAAAACTTTCCATTATTCCTCAAAAAAAAAAAAAAAAAAATTCTAATATCATCGCAGGTAGAATGCACGCGAGTATTTGTTTAGATCGTATGTATATCAATATTTTCATAGATGTGAATGTAAAAGATAGGAAAATATGAGTTTAAAATCGGGTTGCTAGTAAAACATTGTAAATTGAGAAAGAAATGTTGAGAGAACGAAAAAGAAGGTAAAATTGTGCACATTAAATAATTTTGAGTGAATCTGAACTACATGCAGATAAAAAAGTACGATGCACACAGAAGCGAAAAATCGATGCAACTATAGTTACGGGTGCAGAGCAAGAGTTCAATCAATAAATTCATCTAAAAAAAGGCTTTAATTTATTGTAAACGTGAAGTATTAACATGACTGCAGTGCGTATCGAAAAACGAACGTCGTGTCAATGTTGCATTCGTAAGGTGCGAGGTATTTCTGGTGACCTGGGGGAAGAGATGACAGCTTAGTTCAGGAGAATTATGGGTGAAAGTACTCAGAGATGGATGTTGTTTGAGGGTGTTATTTTATTATTGGAATCGCTTCGCCAATACCAAACTGATCGATAATCTGGGGGTGCGCCAGTTCAAAAATGTTTGCGTTGTTTGCATTGGTAAATAAAAATATGACAAAATGGCTAAAAATAACATTGTTTTGATCACAGTTTTTAAAATAACTTCGTAAACATGAATCGTATGACAAAAATGCACCAGGGTAAGTAATATATTTGTGACAAAATTTCCAATTTTATTAAAATTTCAAGGTAAGCCTACGAAACTCATGTTATTACTTTGTGTATAAAGAGACGTTTAGTTTAAAAGAAAATTAACTTTCTTACTGGACGAGACATGTTTAAAAAAAAGGCCGAGTTGATTGGTTCCTATATCCTTAGTATATCCAAGTAGAAATAGACGAGTATAGAAAGACCATATTTTCAATAGACAAATTTCATCTCTCAATTCATGTAAGGGAGTCGATATTACGTGTGTGCGTGTGTATGTCTATTATCTTCTATTATCTTTTGTCGCACGATTCATATTTACGGAGTCTTTTGAAAAAATTACCTTCCAGACTGATATTGGGAAGTAGTTCCAACGATAAAACCGCACCCACAATCCATCTCAAATTTTAATTCTCCTAGACTAAGCAGTCGCTGGGTTCTCGGGGCGGCGGAAGGAAGGGAGGGAAGGGGCGAAGAGAGAAAAGTGGCATCGTATATAGGTATATATAGGTTGTATGGCGGCGGTGGTGTGTAAAAAGGTCGAATCAGAATCAGAATCAGAATCAGAAAAGAACGTGATAAACAAACCAATATCGTACATGTCGCATGAGCTCCCGGACCATGCCGTTCCACTCCCCAGTCAGTGGATCTTTAGCGCCGTATTTCCGATCGGGCACCAGTTCCAGCTGGTAAGCGAATCCAAGCTCTCGGGCGATCGCCTCAAGTAGGTCCACGCAAAAACCGTAAAAGCGTGAGTTTCCCGTGTAGTTCTTGCCGCGGTGCATCATCACGTACGGGGTCTCCTACACCCACTTATATAGAAATGTGTCTGTGTAAGCCGCGTCGGGGCCGTGGCGGGGGATGACGTGAGAAAAGGCGGGGGCTGGGCTGGGAAGAGTTAAACGGCGCGCTCTAAGGCCGAGGGATGCCGTCGATTTTCGTGGTGAGAGGAAGATTGAAGAGGGAGCGAGGCAAACCGTCGGAGAGATAAGGGATTAACAGATGTGCCACAACTAACCAAAACAATCCTAATTCACAGACCGAATTAGTCTTGTTCTGCGCCTCCTGTTTTTTATTTTAATCGATTTGAGGTTTTTTACTCAAGTTCCCGTTAAAGCTACCTTTATAGTCACCGAAGTCGAGATACCAAAGTCATAATTAACTCTATCCTTGAGAAACTATTTCTAGGTGCATTTAAAACGGTAAACCTCTATTTATACATTAATTAAAATTCTTTCATTTCCCGGCTTAATTCTTGTTAATCTTAGGTATGCTGGCCATTGTCATAATTTGACCAATTGACGTAAATCGTGAAATTAAAACGAATATCAATATTTTACCGATAACACAGAGTTTGTGCTCAACTTATATAATTCTCGTATCTCTTGAACGTAACGAATAATTATTGTTATCAAATTACTGAGCAAAAGCCAGTAATTACATAGAATGGTCGTGTGCTCACAGAGATTATATACACATATCAGGAATCACTGCTATAAAATGTAAAAAAGAAAATAATTAATAAGAGCAGAAATAATAATGTTGTACACATTTCATGCCACATAAAATGAAGAAACGAAAATAGAAGAAATAATGCTGTTTACTCTCGAGTATCGCGAGCGCGCTTTATATGAATTCGTAAACAGCGTGTTTTTCCAACGGCTTTTTCCGATATCAAAGGAAGCTGCACTTAATGGGATTCAACAGGTACATTTAACGTGTAATTGTAAAAAGATAACGAATCGATAGGTCGTAAATGAATATTCGATAGCTGTGAAATAAATCAAATGAACCATCGAGTTCGATTAAAAAGTATATACGTTAAATTCGGTGGAACGCAAAAATCATGACTACACTCAGACTTTAAATAGCGAGTATCTTACGCGCGTAATATGGCACTGCATAATTTTCGTTTTTCATTTTTATAGTTCTGCATTACGCTTGCGACTACTGTTGATGCGGGCTCAGCTGCTGCAGCACTCCACATCTCGTGACCCAGACGATCGGATGCATAACCCGGGCTTATACGTGTTACGACGTGCCATCGTAAACTAGCGAGAAAAACTTTATCTCTATCGGAGAGTAGAGGGTCTGGAGATGAAAAAAGTGACGGGAGGGGGAATGGAGTTGGGGGAGTCGACGAGAGTAAAGTAGAAAGGGGTTTTCACGCATCGTAAGGGAAGAATCGCCATTTATCGTTGATACATAGCAGCCACTCGTAAACACGTTTAATTGTCTAACGGATCGATTGTTTTCAATTGTTGTATACTTTGTGATTCCGCTCGGCTTGTTGACCGATGTGGTCTGACCGGAAGCCTTTCGAAAATATACAATACGTTTTTCGCGGACATTATTTAGATAGACAAAATAAAAATGACCTGTCAAACATTTGAGATAAGTATCGATAAGAGGAACGTACATTATTCTTTGCTCTTGTTAGATAGGACTTTACTACTTAAAAACGTTCCATTGTACAGTGTTATAGCAATACGAAGAGGGTCATAAAGTCTAATCTCATTTTACTGCACGTAGTAAAATATACTAATTTATATGCTAGTTCCAAAATTATTCTTCTAGCCTGGAATGTACAGGAGAACTCACGCGTTATACATATATATCATTTTATTTAACTTTTTTGGTTGTGCAGTCTAGAAGTATGAGCGACAGCTTTCGTCAACTGCAACGAGTTATTAGTAAAAACTAGAATGAGACTCTATGTTTCGTAACGCGATACAAACGATGTTTTGTTTAAACCGAGTGAGATTTTTAACCGAGCATGTATCCAATATTTGCTTACTTTTCAACGATACGATCAAGCGTGTGGCTTCAATATTTTATCTGGACTAACAATATTAGCTGGAGCCACTGCGAGAAACCGAAAATTGACCGCAATTGCTCCAAAACAAATAGAGCAGCTCCCGTAACAAATAGGTAAGGCAAAGTGAAGCGAAGTCTGGGAGCGAGATTGGGCGCAGCGTATAAAACATAGGTAATTTCGAGATGATTTTGGCATGCATATTCATGACTGCGTCGCGCACACGCGGCTCCGCGGCGTAGAGGTATATAAATTCACACGGACGTCGTTGGGTCGGGCGCGAGAAATCAACTTACCAAAATTGTGATGACTATGAGGGTTACGTTGGCGGTGCCGGGCTCGAAGAAGGCCGACGTGTCCGTGACGTTGATGCCGGCTCCGGGACGCCACTCTCCGACCTTGGCGGGTGAAAAATCGAGCGGAAAGAACAAACAGAAGGAAATGAAAAAAAAGGGCGAGTTGCGCCCCGTTAATCAGCGAAGCTTCGCGCGGCGGACTCACTCGACGAATTGCTTAATTAAAGAATAAATGAAACGGAGTTTGAGAAAGCGGAGCGTGTTATATCTCACCTTGACTAGGGAATGTTGCTTGAGCTTGAGTAAATCCAATTTAAATTGTATTCTTCTGCCCTCCTTGAATTCTATAGGTCCGGAAATTCCTTTCATCTCCACCTGGTAAATAAGATTTCGAGTGAAATTTATTCGGAAGGAGGTCTCCTACTCCTCCTCCTATCGAGATTTATCACAAAATATCTTCCTGCCAAATTTGCGCTCGTGCGTCGGCGCAGAAATTAATTTATGCACTATCGATTTGTAGCGGCTTGCAGTACAGCAACAATGTAACTCGAATTGCTTTTTAACAAACTAATTGACTCCGTTTAAGTATTGGATCTTACTGATTATATGATAAATTTGTTTTATTGTACTAGTAAAAGTGTACTTAATGACAGCAAGGGAGTAAAATATATTTTTATACACATAGAGTTTTATTTGCACTAGTAGGTGAGAATATAGCAAGGTAACAATTTTGGTTACACGCAGAGGAAGTCTTTCGAGAAGGCAAAAGTGGTGCACTTACGTGTATATGAGTTGCCATAAGAGAGGCTGAAGAACGAGAGGTACGGATAGGTGAAACGGGCACCGGTATTTTTTAAGATGCAGGCTATTATATATTTTAAAGTCAATACCCTGTATTCATTTAAAGAAAAATATCTAGTTTTATTGAAGATTATAAGAAAGTATAAAATAATTGGAGCTTCTTTTATTTAAAAAAAAAAAACGTTAAATATTTGTAGACTAAAATATAAATTGTTCCTGACATTTCGGAAGCGAAAGAAAATAAATAAAAAAAGAATTGATTTATAAATTTCAAACAACACGGATTAAAATGCTCTGTTTGTTCTAATTTTGATTTTTTTATCTTTTTGTTTTCCATTCTGGCATAAAATGAAATTTATCTTTGTCTATAAGGAGAACAACATTGGGGATAGTTTATTTAATTGCGATAATTAATCCTCTGTGTACTATTGATGAGAGGAAAGGTGTATGACATATATCTCCATCTTTAGGCTATTGATTGGAAATCGAATAAGTTAAACGTCGATATAATTGACCAAAGTAACTTTTACGCGTAGTGAATTAAATGCCTTGAAAAAAATATCAGAAGCTATTTATTCGCGCAAGTAGTTATGTAAAATTTATAAGCACAGAATTTTTCCATTCTCACCGGGCAAATATTATGCAAATGAAAAACGGTGAGTTAAAAAATTTATGAGGAACAATTTTTTCCTTCCACGTGACAAACATTCTAATTAGTTATAAGGGTGCAGGTAAAGAAAAATAAAAAAATAAAAACGTACAAAAGAGAAGGAATTTACATGGCGCTTACATCATAGTCGAAGCTTACGCAGTGGGTATAGGGTAGCGGATATAAGTGTGTAATTAAGGTGCAAACTGAAGTGCGTGCTCGGACTGCGGGAATTGGCTCGAGCTGCTTGGCGAGGGATCGGGCCGCGCGAATAAGCAGAGAGAGAGAGAGAGAGAGAGCTAGTCGAGCCATATATACGCGAGTCCGTATAGCTGCTGGCCACATCGGGTAAAACCGAGCAACTGTATGACACGAGCGTAGTTGTAATTCATTATTATGCGTATGCCGAGAGGGAGGCAGAAAGAGAGAGAGAGAGAGAGAGAGCCGTGGATGCCTGGGATACGGTCCACGCGCGCTCCTTTCTTCTCTCGTTTTATTCCGCTCTTTTCCATCTCGTCGGCATGTGCACAACCGGAAAAGGAGGTGTGGCGGGGAAAATCTGCTCGGTGGCTCTTGCTCGACGCACGAGGGCTTTTAGTCTCTCTTAATAGCCCCTGGCAATGTCCTTTCAACCGGATTTTAAACCGGAAAGCGATTTCACAGTGACTTTAGATCTGTTGGCCGTACTAAGCAGTACACGGAAGTAGGAGCGAGAGCAGCAGCGCGAGCGAGCTGGATATACTTGTTGACAACGTGCTTTTTCACTACCTGTGTAAATATGCAAATTCGTTTATCCTCGAGGAGAAATTCTTTTGTTAATGAGCATTTAGAACGTGTTAGCTGCGAGTGCATTTCCTTTAAATAAAGTATATTCAAGGTTTCGTCGAAATGCGAGCCGAAATGCAAATGTCCTGATAGTTTTTCCAATCACATTGTTTACTGTAGTTCAAAGTTTTATCTTTTAAACGTAGCTCTCGGAATGTAGGTCGAAAAAAAGTCTGTATTCTTTGAGTAATTTTGTTTACGGTTCAGATCTTTGAAATTCGGAAAAGCCAACCGAAAAAGCTCTTTAAAATCCTGTTCGATTTGTTGTATGTGCTAATCCATTATTTAGAAGCCGAGGTACGTACATCATTCCAAACATTGGATATAGCGTTGAGCACCAAAGCAATTTTGGAACGTATAAAGTCAAGTTCGGAATCAACAGAAGAATTGAATAGGTACCGGTGACAGAATATAATTCAGTAATTTTTGACATTTGTATATTTAACGTTTTACAACGATGGCATGCATATATTGCAATTCTGGGATTTCACAATTGTTCAGGAAGTAGAATATTTCGTTACATGGATAAGTATTGGATACTGGCGAATTTACCATGTACAAGGATAATAAAAAGCATCAAAACAACAGGGAAGCGAGTATTTTCCATTGAAATCGTCGACGAACGATTCGGCCCAAGTTATATCGTTGCATCTAGTATATTATTTTACGACACTTGGAGGGATTTAAATTTTCGGCAAATTTGCATGGAGTGCGGCAGCTCCGCACCCAAGTTTTAATTGATAATTTCACGGAGACATCGCTACGATAATTTCCGGTCGGAAAAATCGATACCACTGCCCACACACCCACACACACTCGCGCGCACACGTACACGTACACGTACACACAGCCATATAATACACACTGAGTCGGGTGCACGTTTGTTATTTCATTTCGCGAATAATGAATTCAAAGTGCCGCGCGCCCGATCAGCCGCTCCGAACCCACCCTCCTACCCTCCCATCTACACCTCTCGACCAGCAGCACTTTCATCTCGCACCGATGGTACGCACTCGTGCGTTTTTCCCTGCATACATCCGTACAGGCACGAACATCCTATAATGTGCAGCTGCAACGGAGCAGCCTTGGCCACATCGTCAATTAAACAAAATGAAATTTTTAGACTCGAATGCTGCTGCGTCGCGGTCGCGCGTTTCGTCTGATTTTGGTTATAGCTTTCTTTCTCTTCTTTTTCCCCGCATTCGCCGCTGTCGCTTTTTATCTCGATATTCCACGTCGCGCGAAAACTTGGTTGCGCAAGCAGTTTTAGTAGAGTTTATTTTTGTGGATAGTTTTTTTTTCCCGCTTATTTTGCGCTTGGATAGTGTCATTTCCTACGACATCACTTTCAAACTTGTTTGACTACACTTTTGAGCGCGTTAGTTTAGGCTCTTCGAATAATCCCTCTTTTGTACATATAATGTAGAGTAAGCAACATTTTTATCTTGAAACTCCTGATTATAATCACCACTGATCGTGGTTCATAAATTCCCTTTATTATCCCTTTTGATATATGCTCTAACCAAATGGATTTCCTCTCTTGAATTTCAACCATTAAAAAGTTAAATGACCTGCCAATAGTATCATAATTGACAAAGCAATCGTAACCTCAGTTAGTGTCTATCGTAGTGGTTCAGTCGATAGAGCAATAAGCTCGCAATCCGAAAAGCCCAAGTTCTACAATCTCTTCGGACTGATGCAATTAACACAATTGTAAACATGGAAAGTTTTTGTTTACAAACAGACTGTACACAAACTCCCATCGTTTACCAAATAGCAGCACAAACAAGATGGAGTTAAGGTACGAAAAAAAATTGCTTATGTCATTTTCGAAAACTTTTACAGATTAAATGAATCTCTCATACATATCTTGCGAGACGATGACGCAAAAAAGGGTTCGATTTCCTATGGCGAGGTCCCGCTGTTTGTATAAGTTTGACGCGATAAATTAATACAAATAAGAGAGATAATTTGATAGGTCGCTGCACGCGAAGAAGTCTCGAGAGAGAGAGAGAGAGAGAGACAGATAGAGCACAGGGCTCAGAGCTGAAAGGTAGCGGGGGGGAATTAGTGGCGCATAAATCATGGAATTTAATTTTTAGCGGACCAAGTAGATATATCATTTCCATCATCCACTTCATATTTGCTTTATTTGCCAGGCGTATAGTATAGCAGTATTTTATGTCCAATGTCAGAAAGAGAGAGAGAGAGAGAGAGAGAGAGAGAGAGAGAGAGAGAGTGAGAAGGAGAAGGGGTGGGAGAGCGAGAGAGAGAGAGAGATAGAGAACTGTGGAAGAGGAGCTGAGGCGAGACGAAACGCAGTGCCTGCCCAAATTGAAACTCGGATTACAACTAAGGTCGTAAATTAAGGGACCGGCCTCTGTCCTAGTTAGGTAGAAACTTGGAGCACGGACGCTGCCGCCGTCGCCGCCGCCACCGCCACCGCCACTGCCAGTCTAAATAGTATTCGGGTGGATCGTGGAAAGGGACACACCCACGCACACACCTACATCTCTCTCTCTCTCTCTCTCTCTCTCTCTCTGTGTTTCCCTCTCATCTCCGCGGAAAAGGGCCAGCAGCGGCTCGCGAGACCTATCCAGCAACGGCCACTAGCCCCTTTACAACTTCCGAAGAGCGACGTATAAACGCCAGATTAAAAGAACCGCACCTCTCGCCTCTTGTCTATATATACGTGCACTCTTTCCGTGCGGCCGAGACAAAAGGTGTACCGGCTCAGCAGCAGCAAGTTCTCTAATAAAAGTAAAGCCCGGCGCCCTCGCAGGCGCTTCTGCTTTACGCGCTTAATTAGTCTTTCGCCTCGGAAGAAAGCTCCGCCCGGCTCGAGCGCGCGCACACACACACACCTCGCACCTGAAGCGACGTCGTCCACGGGTACACACAAGCTCGCGCGCATCCACTGGCTGAATGCCCAGAGTAGAGCTTCCTGTGCCTCTTGCGCGCACCTTCCGACTTTAGCGCACTCTCGCTCTGTTTAAAGTCGCCGCACCCGAGTCCTTCGTCTCCCGCGCGATAATTATTCCTTATCTCGCCCTCGAGGCATTTTGTAAGCCATGCGCCAACATATACAAGAGGATGCATTGCGAAGGTGGAAGTTCCTTCGAGGATTTCTTATCTCATTGGGAGTTGCTCTTTCAGACTCGAACTCTTCGGCTTCACGGCCTATAGACGGACTTTCCTTATTTTATTACACTTTTATACAAGGTAAGGAATGAACGAGAAAATTGATGCGAAATGGTTTTTTTCTTAGCTGCGGCACCGGCGGTTAACGATTGCGCTGTAGATCGTTGCGAGCTTCGTGTTTTCGTTAGTTAATAAATTGATATAATTGCTCGTTCGGACTTGGCCGGAACTGAGCAACTTTCGTAGAAGCCTTGCTTTCTTGCTTTGTTTCTTTTTTTTTTTAATTCAATGGAGAAGTTCGAAGAAAAAGATTATCCCTTTTAGACTGTCAAAGGAACCTTGTTCTTTTGTATATTCTAGCGTATGCCTTTTAAATTAATTAAGGCAGTTACTGGAAAAATAAGTGAATTTTTTTAATTATCGAATTACATTGTGTTCAGGTATTCTTCTCGCTAAATGCCGAGATTAATGAGTTTTTTCAACTTTGCAATTCAAACTTATAGCTCCGGCTTTGTAAAAATTAATACAATTTAAGATCCATTAAAAAGTACGAATAAAAGGTCTAATTAGACTCGGAATCTTGTCGTGCCAATGTTCACCCAATGCAGGGCCCAATAATTCTTGAGAGCTTTGAAAATCCTGAAATTAAGCTGAAAGGGCTTGCGATGTAATTTAATTACTTATTGAAGAGATATTGGAGCTTTAAAACGTACTTTTTATTTGTATAAGTATATATATATA
>UELV01139416.1:0-18207 GCA_900490015.1 Megastigmus stigmatizans
TTTCCATTCAAAAAGATACTTCACTTTAATAGTAATTTTTAAGTATTATAATTTTGAATGAAAGACAGGAATTTCCTTATCTGTTCATTCACTGGTCTAGTTACCCTAAGTTCTAAAACTTTTATCTTTCTTTTTCGCATATTCTTATGATGTATTCCTTAATAGTCACTGCCGTTATAATCTATTTAATGGATTTTAACTAAAATTTTCCATACAAACAAGGCGAATATAAACAGTAAATAAGAAACTGCATATGCACTGTAGGCTCTTGAACTCAACAAGACAAAGATTGTATAACAATAACCATCATCTCGAATGCGTTACGCGAACGAGTTCAGGTACTAGAAGAAAAATATTATAGAGAAGGGAGAATGGGGAGGAGTAAATCGACTACCGGCAAGCAGCAGACATAAAATGGAGGAGTGGAAAAAAGAAGGTCATTACGGGAAAACCGTCATTCCTTGAATGAACGCTCGAGCAGATTGAAATCATGCCGAAGAGTTTTGCGCATTCCCATTCACGATAACACGGAAATTCGCCGAACAGTATTACACTGAATCTTGGATTATAAATTTGGACACAGAGTAATTAACCCCTTTCTTTCCTGTATCTCGGTAGTTTTTGATTTATTAGCGACTCTTAAAATATGTATTTCATGAAATTCGCGGCGTACTTAATTACCGTGTGGTGCACTTCTACTCTTTTGATGAATGTCTCTCGCTCGTCCTAGTCGCGTGATCAAGGTAGTCAATTTTAAAATTTGCTTCCGCATAGCTCGGACAAACTTTGCAGCAACCTACCTTTTGTGCAGACTGTATAATGTCTATGCCACTGTTCGAAACATGAAAAAATACATTCAACTACCCTTGCTACAGGATACATTTATCGTTTAAAGTCCACGGTTAAAACTATAATTCTGCAACTTAACATTCGAAACAAATAATATCTTAGTAAATTATAAAACGCTAGATTCAAATTGAGAATTCTCGCACCCTTCGGCTGTAGGGGGCGCGAGGAAAAAATGTTTAGACCCGACTTACGGCGCGATTACGGCGATGATTAATGCAGGCGAAATAGAAATAAAAGAAGAAGAAAGAAAATCCCACTGTCTGTTAATTCACCAAGTCTCGAGTCTTACTCAACGCAAAAAACAAAGGGCCACGGTAAAACTTGAGGCGGCGTTTTGCCGAGCATAAAGAAAGGTACGATACGAGCGAGCGATAATCCAAAGTCTCGAGTACACACACACATATGTATATATGTATATATATATAATATACAGAGCAGAAGTGGTCTCGGCTTGTGTGAGGCCTCGAGAGTGTACACGCATCTCTATGCGCCGACACGTTTTTTTCTCTCGCCCCTTTCATTTCCTCGTTCTCTCTCTCTCTCTTTTGAGCATTCTGTCTTTATTTTCGACCGCGCTGCGGATACAGGAAAAATGCAAAGACCATCAACGCGGTTCGTTTCTTTCGTTGTTTTTCTTTCTTTCATAGCTCTGCAGTTGCGATCCAATTACTTCAAATGCTGCTTTGCTACCGAGTCGATGCGTACGTTTTGCTCTGATTTCACTTTGAGTTAATGCACCGATTGTTCGCATGGAAATTTTTTATAAATCAATATGCAAACATCATTTGAGATCCCGATTCATTCAAACTTTTTTCAATGGATGGGCTACTTTCTTTTCTATTTCTTTTGTTAACTAGATATTATCATTTTAATTGTACCGAAATACTAGAAAACAGACTATTCTAAACTAAAATTGTTACGGTTAATGAGAATAATGAATATTCTCGGGGCAACTATTTTCCAAGAAGAATAAACCTAAATTCAAAGACGTGAAAATTCGTCCTCTGCGGGCTGAGCTCATACTTTTAATTATCATTGACATTCGAGCCCTAAACTATGATTGCTCTTCATCAAGCAATTCAGCCCTGAAATTCCCAGGCGAATCTAGTTTGACGATCATTGCAACAGCCCTATAACGAGCGAGCCATAAAATGAATCTATGAAACTGCCTTTCATAAAACGGCCAAACGATCTCATGAACATTCGCACGGCTGGCTTAACGTCCGCGGAAAACAGCCAGCGGAATCCTGACAATCAACTCGGTCCTCTGCCACCGCCACCTACGACCTAACCTCATCCCCCCCAGCTACTATATACCACGAGCATCGCTCGCACAGCGACGCAATCGAAAACCGGAATTCCCACTCGAGGATCGCGACGCTGTTTTACACTATAGCAGGAATCCAGTAACAAGGCCAACTGAAGAAACTGCAGCACAGCCAGCCATATCCATATGGCTAAGAAAGACTGAAACTCTACCCTTGAGCGCAGCGCAACGTCGTATGCTACGGAACATCCTCCAGCCGCTGAAAGTCTCTTACCTAAACTCGTGTTTCCGGTTGTAATTTGTCCGAGCACCTGGTGCACTTCCGCTACCACCTGTCCCTCCTCCCCTTGCCCCATCCCTCCAACGACTCCGACGCTTACCGCAAACCCGTCCCGAATAGTCCTCTCTTTTCCCCTTCTTCCAGCTTCTCCTCCCTCTCGTCCTCTTTCTCTATGCTAGAGAGAGAGAGAGAGAGAGAGAGAGAGAGAGAGAGAGAGAGAGAGAGAGAGCAGGAGGGCGCATGGCTGCATAAGTGCAGACTTCCGAACGTGCCGCAGCGTCGCGGCGCACCACAGCTATAGCTGCAGTCGGGCTCCTTTTACCTATTCTCCTATGTATACTGCAAGTCACACCGACGCACCAGATTCACTGGTATAGGTTCAAGCAGACTGTATCTCTACCCCCCTGATCTCGCTCTTCTAGGACCAGCCCCCTAACTCCGTTTTTCTCCATACTCTGTGTTAGAAGCAAGAGAGGAGAACGCGTCGAAGAAGAACACCTCGGAATACGTGCCCCAAAGCTTACCTTAGCCATCCAGCCGCACATGTGCACGTGTGGAAGAACCCAATACACATGCATACAGGTCTCAGAAAGAATTCTAATAAGATTCCGGCAGCGGTGTTGACTCGGTGTGTATTTTTGTAGTTCTGTGTGTGTGGGGAGGGGGGCAATGATGAAAAAGTCATGCGATGTAACGCTGCACGGCTGCATAGGGGACTGCAGCAGCCAGAGAGCAAGTATGGCCTAAGAGGCGTCGGAATAGAGAAATTTCGAGCCGCGGTTGCAGTCTGCGGAGAAGACGTTGCAGGAAATGACGGAGGGACTTGGTAATGCGTTGCAGCTGACGGATATATTGCCGATGTGGGGATATTCCTACATGTATAGTTGCATCCGTTGGGTATATATATGGAAACCAGGGAAACGCTTGGGATGGTTTTAGTAATAAAAGTTCCGTTTATGACACTGGAGCACGTTAATTTTCGATGCTGCGAGGAAACCTGTTTCTTTCCTTTATGGACGAATTGCGTGCGCCTGGCCTAACGATTGCAAATATTGCTCGAAGACAAAGCCTCATAACTTTAGAATCTGAAAATATATAGTCCTCGCTAGTTATGTTATTGCGAATTTTGAAACTCACGGTGTTCCACAACGAGATAATGAAGTGTGAAATATAGTGTCAAGAACAAACTTTATTATCCTAACGAAAAGTTTTTACAGTATTCCTCGTCAGGCGTACCTAAATTGTATTATCATAATTTTAGCGCGCGAAGATGAGTCGAAATAGGTAAAAGCGTCAAAGCAGTTCGAAAAGTTAAAATTAGGATAATTGTTATCATGTTGTACGTTATAAATATACAGTAAATATAAACGTGTATTATCGTGAAAAATATAAATTATATAAAATCTATTTTTTAGACAAAAATATGAAAATTGCATGCTCTGTATTTTAAAAATAATGATTTTAGAGTCGTACCTATTGAGACGTGATAATTTACGCACTAGTGAAAAAATTAGGTACTTTGCGCAGGCTAAACACTTACTTATTAAAAATAGTAAACGCAACACGTACGAGAAAAACCTACTTTTCGCACTAGTTATGTAATGTACTAATTCTGCACTTATACAGTATGTAATGAAATATTGTATAAGTTAATATATAAAGGCGAGTCGAAGTTATCAAATTGTGTATACATTTTCAGTAGCGTACCTCTTAAGTACTTCACTTCTCAGTCTGGTAAGTCGCGGTTCGGACCAGTCGACAAAAATTTTTTTTATTTTTTGTATATAAAATATTTTTGGGTTTCTTAGATCAAAAAATCATTACACTGTCGAAAAAAAAAAATTATACTGAATTGACTTAAAATGTACCAATAGTCACTAAATTGTACCTTGTCTCCAGAATGTGTAAAAATATATACACCCAAATACACAAAATTGGAACATTTCACATGTTGTGTCATATTTTAATTGTACACTTTTCTGTACATTTTTACATAATTAGTCACAATTAGGCATAAATAAATTTCCGATAAATTTGAGCATAATATGGCACATTTGGATAAAATATATCAATACGCCAAACTGACACATTATAGCACATTTAAAGACAATATAACACGACTTTCATCAAAAGCACAATAATCGTACTTCAATACTACATGATGTATTTTTTGGCACATTTCTGTACACTATCATCTTTTTCGGCAAAAATGGTACACTTGAACACATAGCGTAAGCGTATGAAAATGTATCAAAATTTGTTGAAGCACAGGAAAATTTTTGTCATTCTTAAAATTATTTTCGAGTCGAAATATGTCAAAATATTTGTATGTAAGTAATTATCATCGTTCTTTTGTTGTGCTAGATCAAAGGTGGCAAGTACCAATTAGCTGGTACCGGTACTAAAAGAGAAATCAGAATTATTCATCAATGAATAATTACTCCACAATTACTTTGTGCAATAAGTTAATAAAAATATTCTGTTTTATAAACTTATTCACAGCGGGTAATTAATCTGCATGGATTTCCCAAAAGATTATTGTTATGGAAAAGCAAAGAAGCTACAATCTAATTAGCCAACATGAAATAAATGAAGGTGTTCCTGAACGAAGCTCAAGTATGCTAAGATCTTGCAAACTTCTTTCATAACAGCACTTTAAAGTTTACAAGTATGATCGTGATCATAATTGAACATTATTCCTACCCAGCTGTTAATGGTAATTATAAATTACTGGGTCAATAGATTTCCGAGGCTGCTAGATCTCCAAAGTACAAAGTTGTCCTCGTCGGTGATGCACATAGAAAGCAATTAAACTTCATCTATGTCTCGTCACACGGCAGCTTTCATCAGCAAATTACTGGCTATCTCAATTTCCAGCCTCTGTTTTTCAAGCAGTTACACATAATCCACTCGCGGGAAGCCGCAATTGTCGTGCTCACAGTGGCCACTACGTCGAATCGCTAGGTTATGTGCTTTCCAGTAGCAGTATAGGAACACAACATTAACAGCCGTGACCCTAGTCGAACTCGGTCAAATTCCCCAAGATCAACAGCATGTCCGCTCTAGAGGAGCAGAGAGCCCGGAGATTGAAACGCGTGGCCTGTTTACGGGAAAGTGCCGTGGCGGCGGCAGCAGCGCGCCGTATGCTCATAAATACATGATACGCTCAGCTCCAGGTCTCTCTCCTCTCTTCCTCTCGCGAAGCTATAGTTGTCGGCTCGACGAATGCTCCCGCCACGTATCAACGTATAGGTGATAGGGTATACGTGTATAGCTACGTATAAGGGCATAGCTTGGACGATGTAGCTGGCGGGTGCCAAAGCGAGAAAGGCGCTGGCGCCCACTGCACATCTCTCTCTGGTCTTATGAATTTTAATGAGAGCGGCGACGCTGGCGCGGCGGTGGTGGCAGCAGTCTAGTGACATAATCCCCCACCTTCCCGCTCCTTCCCTTCTACCTCCGCACGTGATACCCTGCTTCTCCAAGGCTCTCCTCTCTGCCACCCTGGCTCGCTCCTCTTCCTCCTACCAAAGTTCTCTAGGACTCTGCTATCCATCGTATACACTGTTCGACTTTCTCTCTCGCTCCGGCTCTCTCTCTCTCGATGTCAAACAACTTCCACTGGGTATCTCAGGCTCGTTTTGTGACCCCCTCTGATCTAGACTACATGTGTGTTTACATGCATCCTACCGCCTCTAGTTTACCTTCTCTAATCTACTTGATCCCTGTACCGGGACTAGAGTTTTGGATACAAACTCATTGACCAATCGCTTTTCTATTTGAGATTTAAACAGTTTTTTTACTCATCCAGTCCAACTTAGCGGAAGTTTAAAAGACATTGTGATCAAAGAAGCTTACATGGTAGCTATTTTAGGTCGATGCGAGTACGTTGTCGTTGGGTTGGTGTCGATAGATCAGTAAGATGGGAATAGAAGTGAGAATATGAATTTCAGATTAGATCGATAGCTGAAGCTCCTTGATACGAGCACTCGAGTGGAGGGTACTTGTATTAAGAGATTTGGAGTGTTGTCGGATTTTTCCACTTCCCATTCGGTGTAATGCACATGTGGATACACACTTCCTTTTCTTGTTTGTCGATATATATATATATGAGCTGTATTCGTCATGAGCATTTCTTTACATATACTTATCGATCTTGCAGTAGGATAATATAAAGAATGTCCATATTTGGTACAGAGTTCACATAAATTTGGAAAAAAGCAAATTGAACTATTTTCATGAGCTAGAAGTAATATTATTGCCATTTGACTGTTATATCCGTAGCAATTTGTAAGCTACGATCTATTTTTACTAGACTTTTAGTTAAAGTACTATTGCATAAAACTCTTTTTACGGCGTTAGTAACAAACGAACTTTTACACGTACACGAGGTAAAATTAGTAAAATGTTGATTGCTTAAATTCCAGCACCTGTCACGTAGTTTTTTGCCAAGTGCCGAGGGCAAATAAGGGCGCCGCGAAACGTAGAGAGAAAGTTGGCAAAGCTCGATTCAGCGTAGCAGCTTGAATAATTGCTGAGCGCGCCACGAAGCGCTCGTGTAAAAATCATGCTGATCCCCGATCCTCTTCCTTTCCTATTTCAATGTCAAGCTTTGACGTCGGCATTGAATATTAAAGTGAATTGTGTGTGCCTTTCATACTTTTAGGAGCTATATCAGACTCGAAAACATTTACATCTTAAGCGCGAGTCGAGCTTACGAGGTTATTCATTATTATAAACATTCAGCGCTTTATTTTTACATACATCGCAGCAGACTTTGTTCACCCTTAATGGCAGCCACCTAATTGTCTTTCCGCGAAAATATTCCACCATCCAATTGGAATTTTACGCTCTGTTTCATATTTACTTCGTATGCATTCCAGCTCGGGGGTAGTTTAAAGTAACGTTTATACGCCACAATAACGCGAGCTGGAAGAATGCCAACGAGCTCGGTGCTTAGCCGAGGCCCTTACTCAAGAAAGCTGCAAAGTTGCATCGTTGATTACCAATGTCGGAACGCGAACACATCGGAATGACATAGCGAAAGCCCTAAGAGCGCGCTCGGCCGCGAAACAGCCTACGTATACGTAATTCCATGGCTACGCACAATGGCATATATATATATAGTGGATCGGGCGAGCATGAGCGCTAACCTGGGGGACGATCATTCGCAATGACACGCGGAGGCCAGAAAGAGATAAACAACCCTTTCCCACTCCCCACGATCCGCAGCTCCTGCTTTAGATAGCAACGGGCTACGCGAGCTCGAGGATAGTCGAGTGGAGATGCGCTGTCAGTGCGCCGAAGCGTCTGTTTGAATTTATCATGCTGAATTACGAAGGCTGATGCCGTTATACCGCTGCTGCTGCTGCTGCTGCTGCCGCTGCCGCTACCGCTGTTGCAGTAGTCGCGACTATCTCTGGCTGGCGAGCCCGCGTGGAGTTCAGCACATGCCGACTAGACCTCCACGCTGGATGAAGTGCATTAGGGTCACGTCGAGCTCGAGGTAGAGAGAGAGAGAGAGAGGGAGGGTGAGGGAGGGTGTGAGAGAGAGAGTAGAGAGGGGATGCAGCCCAGGGGCGGAAGCGCCGTTGCAAGGAACCCCTGTATGCATGTATATACATATAGAGTGAGAGCGCGAGAGTGAGAGAGAGAGAGCCTTCAACCGCATTGCAGAATTATCCGGGCACGTACTCTCCTCCTGGCCAGAGAGCATAAAACAAGCACCGCCGGCTTCCCCCTTTGGCTCAGCCAGCCGAATTTATGACGCGTTCATAACCAAATAGAAACGCCTCTCTCTCTCTCTCTCTCTCGCTCTTACTTTGTGCCATCGTTGTACTCGCTGGCGTTCGCAAGAATTCCGAGACAGAGAAAGAGAGATAGACAGAGAGGGGGGAGGGATAGTAGAGCAGACGAATGGGTAGGAA
Source organism: Megastigmus stigmatizans (assembly GCA_900490015.1). NCBI lineage: Eukaryota > Metazoa > Arthropoda > Insecta > Hymenoptera > Megastigmidae > Megastigmus > Megastigmus stigmatizans. The sequence continues at coordinate 8,324 of UELV01139416.1, forward strand.
CTATAGAGACGCATGAGGGGAGTGAAAGTGTATGATAACTGTTTTACATTTTTAAATGCCTTCGATTCTTGTTAAAGAAATAAGGTTCATGTAAATTAATTATTCTATACGGATACGTAATATACAATTGCAAAGGATTTCTGAGTTTCCATTTGTCGGACAAAATTCAGTTTCGATTGGCATTGTAAGAAGATATATGAAAAATTTATTACATAATAATATTGATATAAACTAGAACAAAGTATGAAATACACTATTAGAACGTAAATAAATGGAGAACTTGATCTTGAACGTAAAGAAATGGCAATCAAATAATATTTGAAATATGTATTATTAGGGCATGAACATTTCATAAGTTTCGAAACTAAAAAGAAAAACTTCCATTTCTGTTTTCAAGTTTATGAAACAAAGATAATTAGTCAGAAAACTGAAGAGGGAAGTATTAAGTTTCCGAAACCATAATATCTATATAATAGAAATTGCGTCATTTATATCAAGATTTTATCATGAAAAGTCAGGATAGTCGCTATAAAGTTTAATCTATAAACGCGATCACGAATCATTACAATGTATGCCTAAATTAGGGAATACAACTGTGTTGGCGCGCTAGGGAATCTCTGGATGCTCCACTTATTGGTCCACATGCTATTCAATGTCCAGCCTGGGAATCCATTACCGATTTCATTCGCCAAATCAATAAGCTGATTATTGCCGGTAGAACCTTAAGCTGAAAGCGACTCATCCGGTTCACAAGCAAACACCGATTAAGTTCAGTCGCGCGCAAATTCATCAATAGGCCAATACCGGTATGCCCCGTACAATCCAAGCTCAGTGCGGTATATACACGTACGCTCAGTATATACAGAAACGTGGAAAAAGCAGAAAAGGAAAGGCCTCGTCGCTTCATTAAAGCGCCTAATTCCGAGGGCGAAAATGGGCAAAAACTAGGTAAACAATTTCGGGGTTGATTTTGCGCTGTCAGAGCGACGCCCAGAAGAAACCCGGTAGCGGCGAAAGGAGAGAAAGAGAAAGCTGCTGCAGCAGAGCGAGACCTTGAGATGATCTCTCCGTCTCTCTCTCTCTCACACTCTCTCAGGCTCGCTCTACGCATATAGCTATACTAGACTCTCTCTTGAGTCGGGAAGCCAGGATCGTGCAAACACAGGAGTGGAGGCTCTTCCAAACTCGAGCCTCTCTCTCTCTCTTCCTCTATCCTTGCCTTTGAGTCACCGCCGCCAACTTTGCTCTACCATCCAAGCTCGCACTCTCTCAATGTCTTACAAGTTAGTATATACTTTCGAGACGGGGAACAGGAGGAGTGGTAGGGGGGAGGATTAGGAAATGTTAAGTGCACGCTTGGCTGTGTTACACGATTATTATCCTTCGAGAAATGGAATAAGACGAAGAAGAAGAAGAAGAATAAGGGCCCGAGCTATTCTCGTGGGTTGGAGTGGAGCATCCATTTTTATTCGGCTGATCGATTTTACCCTCTTGTTTGATTTTGATGGAGCACCAAGGTGAAATAGAATCTGCTTTGGAGGCCTCTTCTCTATCCCTTTTTTTCTTTTTTCGCTTGGATAATTGTTGTGGCTGAGAAAGAAAATTGTTATAATACTACTTAAGACTTGGATAATGACGAATGTTGTTCGTGTAACTCTTGCTGGCGATAAATTATTCATGTCCGCGAAAGAGAGAGAGAAAGAGAGAGAGAGAGAGAGAGAGAGAGAGAGAGAGAGAGAGAAAGAGAAAAAGAGAGAGAGAATATGAGAAATATTGACATTTGAGCGCAACGAGAGAGACTGATAGAACGTGTCTAGTGGAATTTAAAATATTGTAAAATATGTAAATTCCTCGGGGATGTAAAATGACAGATCCCTACATTTTGCGGCTTACGTGATGAGGAAGAGTAATTTTCGAAAATAAACATAGCTCTTGGGAGGCCGAGCGAGCGAAAAGGCCGACCCAAATGAGCCAACAATGCAAGCTAAGCGATAAGCCATCTTGTTGTCGCGGCTTACGTAAAGTAAGCACGTAACGCGGAAAATCAACAGCGTCCATAACGTCATGATATCCAGTCCTCATGACAAATGCCTTGAGATAAAGGTCCCTCGCACCTCATCATTTCTAAAGTATTGTTTATTTTTCACCTTATTTCATAAACTTCTGCCATTATGTTTTTCGAGAGGTTTCCATTCCAAGCTTAATGTCCAACGATAAGTTTGCACACAAGCGTACTAAATGTAACACTGCACTGGGGTGTGGTGCTGCTTCGATTCAATTTTTCACGACTATTATTTATGAAATGGCAGGTTCCTTGAACAACTGGAATTTCAATAAATGCTGCAAATATTAAATACCAGGAGAAATGGATTATGCGTCAAATATTATATTATTAATTTACATCATCATTCCACAGTTTATGCATTATACATTGCATATCTGAAATTCACGAATCAGCTTTACCATTCTAATAATCAAATGCGATGTTCTCGCTGTAACGATAAAATATTTAATATTGCATGGCTGAAAATGAGAAAGTATAATTGTCTGTAATTAAAAATTTACATATAAAGTCTATTATTGTAATTATGTTATTTTAAACTGCCAAAGATTTTTCTATCGGTCTTACAGTCTAATCAATATGTTATTTATTAGGGGGGTTTAATTATTAAAAAGCACTTCCCTTCACTTCATTGAAACAATTGCAAATTCTAATTGTGAAATCAAAATCATACAAGAAATATATCTTAAAAGCGTAAAAGGTATCTTTTTTAGACAGAATTAATTTATTGTCAATTATTACTTCACCTAATTTTCAAAACAATTCCACAATTACTAGTAATAGAAGACTTTACATGATTCGAACAATAACAGTAATAAATAATAAAAATAACAGCGCAAATAATAAACGTAGTTTCTAGTTCGACAAAACTTTATGACCTACTATTACATGTTTCGTAGATGCATATTCCCTGTAAATGGGTGAAATATTAGCTATTAACATGTCTTTATTTGTAGCAAATAAACTCGAATATGTCATTCATGGTAATAAATTGCATCTGTCAACACAAGGTATATTTCATCAAAATCAAAATTGCACATGTTAAAAATTAACCCTTTAGCGACCAAACGCGACAGAATCGAAAAAAAATTTCGCCGTTGACGTATCTGAAATATCTTACTAAGATGAAATAAGCTAAAAATATTTTTTTCCCTCGCTAAAATTTACAAAAAAAATCCCAAAAATTGTAAAAAAAAAGCACCAGCTAATTTTCAATTCCCATCTCTTCCCACCACTGCGAGACACATTTTCGCTAACTGTTGATGATGGAAGATCTCGACTAGCGTACCAAGACCTGCCAATGTAAATTCATGCTGTCTTCTCTGTAGCTGCGCCATGTACGACTAAGCGCGAGAGCGCATCGAGAGAAAAAGGGAAATAGAGAAGGACAGTCATTGGGTGTAGGCAGCCGAATACTATCGGAAAGCTATAACAGTGCAGCTGGCATACGCACAGGCATGTGCATGCACAGGGCTCGGACTAACGTATAATGTGGATGGTGCAGATAACTGGGAATGACTGGTTATGCGAGGCTGATCTCATGCACACACACACTTTGCGGCTGTGTAACACAGCGCCCAAGGAAGTATTAATGAGGTAATGGACATCAAACAGATTAATTTTTCTGATGTTCTCGCCATTTCTCGCTTTTCTTCTCAGACGAGGAATGCGCAGAGTGGTTCGGGCAATTATATAGTTCGTTTATTTAACTCCTTCGTTCAAGGAGTATTTTCGAATGTCTGGAAGAGAGCGTTGTTCGTTGCCTGAAAAAGATTACAACACCGTCACCAGCCTCAGATTTTCGTCCTATTACCCTACTGTGCTTTCTCTCCAAGGTGCTTGAAAAGATTGTTCACTCCCAAATAATAGACTATCTCACTACGAGACAATCTGTCCTTAGACACTATTGGGCAGAAGACTGCTTTGACTATTACCCTTACTTGACCACTGCGCTGTAGTGTGGTTTGATGCGTCCGACGATCAGAGAATACGATTACAGAGACTGAGTAATATATGTGTGAGATATATTTATGGTGTTAGGATGGATGAGCTCATCACTTGCCTATAGAAAGCAACTGGGCTGATTACGTGTTGATGCTGGGAGAATGTAATTTACCACCATTTTGATGTATCAATCCTTCAATTCAATTATCCTGCGTATTTAGCGATATTTTTTTACTTTGATATCCAAGAACTATCAGTACCAATAGTGCACACGAAAACTAGTATGAGATCTTTCCAGATTCAATCTGCGCACTTTCGAAACTCTCTCTGATAATCTATGCAACCCTCCACCTTTACGTGGATTTAAGGTAACGGTCCATAAACGTCCTCTTGAACTCAATCCCTAGTCACCCAGGGGCGGCACCTGTTATCATTATCCACTAACAAATTGGGGACGGTTAAATATGTAAATTATAACTTACACCTCACACTAAGGGTTTCTTTATGTTAATATATTTTGTTTTGTCCTCTATACATCGATTTTACAGTGCGAGTGTATTTATTAGCGTGAATGTGTTTATGAATGAATGGGTTGAGTGAATGTTTTTATTTTTAATTTTCAATGTTAATTGTATGATAGATATCGACCTTTTATTGCATTTCTGTTTATTTTCATTTTAACGTAATGCGTTATGTGATATTTCGTTTAGGTTTGAGAAATATTTTAAGACTGATTTTAAAGCAGATTATGATAACAAGCCATTGATATTATAGTAAGAATTATTGTAAGAGAGATGTGCAATAAAAAGTATAGTAAATATAAAAAATTTGTATTATTCTTCTTTTTGTGTATTTTTTATAAATAAACTAATACCTATCCGATCTATCTCTCGCTCACTCTAAATATGTATATAGAGTGAGCGGGAGATAGATCGGATAGGTATTAGTTTATTTATAAAAAATACACAAAAAGAAGAATAATACAATTTTTTTATATTTACTATACTTATATATATATATCTATATGTGTGTGTGCCTGTTTATGTATACATGATTATACAAATAGCTTTAACGCTGATGGGGCTGTTCGACTGGTTCAACGGTCCGATGACTCTCTCATTTATGTCTCCAGGCTGTTGAGAGGAGCTGCTCGCCGCGCGCGCGCATCTTGCAATAGTTCCCGGTAGTCGAACTACCGTTTATTTTCCTAGAATAAAAATTACCTGCCTTGCAGGGATTTAATGGAGAATGGTAGCCTTTGGGAATGGAATTTTACTGAAACCAGGCAAAATGTTACATGATATTTTTACATTTTGGTTTCTAAAACCTATAAGAATCAGCTATATGTACTGGGTTTCATTATAAGGTACCAAATACAATCCCAAAGTTTCAACGCAATCCTTTTCTGAAACTGTGTGTACTCTACTTGTTATGGTGCAATTAAAATATCCTTTTGAATCAAGACGAAGTAATATTTTAAATAGGAAGTTTTCTGATCCAAATAAATTCCTTTCATCGTGAAGTTAAAGTAATGAAGATAAACGCAAAATAATGTCCTTTAAAATCAATAAGATTCTCAAAGGAATTTTTGTTACGTATCTCCTTTAAAATCGCTTACCCTTGAATTGGATATTGTAGAATCTCTGTGTCTGCTAACTGTCCTTTTAAGGTAATTATGCTGATCGATTAAAAATTCATACAGCAAGTAGTCTTTATATATTTTATTGGTTCAATATACATACATAATATATAATAGAATATTATTCTGATACGTTCGACCACAATTTATGGGTCAGAGACTATAAAGTGCATAACTTCATTAATTCCCAGTGAAGGTAAATATAATTAATACCAAATTCTGATCGTCAGTGATTCCATTTAATATATATATCATTTTAAACTCATGATACTTCGATTCACTATCGATTATCGGAATAACAATTTACAATATTAATTGTAAAATTATAATGTAAATAAAATTATATACATATATATATACAATCCGGATCCTGCATAACTATTTTTATATCATATTTTGAAATATCGAATAAAAAAATTGAATCGTATTTTTTCTTTTTACAAAATAACAAAAATTGAAGAAGATATGGCCCATTCAAATTTGTGTGACGTCACGATTGTATACATTCGTATCGTAATGTAACATTACGGTGTATCTACATATGTAGAAAAAATACAATCTTTAAACCTCTATAACTTTTTAACATAACGTTTTATATATCAGAATATGAAATAAAAAAATTATGCACTATCCGGATTATGGAAATTTAAAAAGTTAATGGTTTATGCATGCAAGATTATTGATTATGTTTAATAATTAAACATTTACTTTTAATATAAAACTTATAGTGTTTTTTTTTATTTATTCCAATATTTTCGAATCTTACAATTTAATCTTTAATATCGATACAATACAACATTCTCCGACTCCTTTAACCTACTTCAGCTTTTATCTTATTTAAACTTGTCACAGTTTGTTTCCAGTTGTATTTACCTTACAAAAACTGGAGCAAAAGTTCCTGCACAGCTTTGGCATTCGATCATAAGTATTCGATACTGATCACAAGGTAACTTTCTAAAATACAAGGAAAAATCTTTGGAAATACCGATCAAATCCAGTTTCAGAACACTCGCTGTACTTTTGTTGACTGGAACAATACGTGAACTGTAAATTTATTACCCAAACCTTGATTCCACACAATTACGTCATCACCAAGATAACTACACGTTAGTTTAATTAAGCTCAAAGAAAAGCCTCGCCTCACATTCTTAATTAAGCACTGAAAAAAAATGAAAGCACTCGAAATAAAGAAATCAATCGGTTGGATTCACCGCAACGTGGAGTCGCTTATACACTACTTGATTGTAAGACCAATCAAGTACCGAAACGATGAACATCCGGCCGCGCGGAGCGCCGATGATGAGAAAGCGAAGAAAATCAGCAAAACTTGAGACATACCGACTAATATCCTTTTAGACCGAGTTTCTGATTCTTCGTCTTCTTCTTTTTCTTGTTTTTCTTCTACTTCTTCTTCTTCTTCTTTTTCTTCTTCTCCTCCTCCTTTTTCCACCTTCCATTCCCTCGCAGCAACGCACACGTGAAGGGCAGAGCACGGAAGTGGACTCGACGAGCGGAAAAGTAGCAGTGGCGATCGAAGCTGCACAGTTTACTCGTCGAGAATGGAGAAAACGAAAGGAAGCTGTCTGTTGCTACCACCACTAACCCAACCCTTAGATGAAGAGCGGTACGATACGTCGTACAACTATGTGTGTGTGTGTTTATGTGTATAGAAAAATAGCGAATTTTTCGCGTTAGCTAGAAGAGCCATTTCAGCTCGATATCGTTGATTATTTCGCGTGACCGAGCACATTCTTCGCGGGTCAGTTGGCTTCTCTTCCTCTCCCTTCCTCTCGCTTTATCTCTTACATATTTTCGGATTTCATTGTTGTAATGGTTTTTACACATTCTTCCTTTATCGCGATTGCGAGCTTTACTCGTCGCTGCATTGTTTATAGATTCGGGAGTATGATTAACGAAACATTTTTACTTTTATTATAATTCCATCTGAGCACTCGAATGACAGCATATATAAGATTCAGGGGATTGCAAACGTAACATTACTTTTATTACTCGAAAGTTTATATGTACCCATTTGAAAGTGTTTAACATAACAAGGTCAATAAATTGAAATGGACGTAATATTGAGGATGTGATCGAAATCAAAGTTACCTCGTTACAGTGACGCTTCGAATTAATAATGAAACGTTATTTTGCTTTTGCCATTTCCATTCTTCCCGTATTCAGACTCAGTATCGTTCAGCAGTATAATTTACAAGAAATAAATTTTTCTTGAATGTATTGGAACGAATGCTTATTTGAATTTAGACATTTTTTTTAATGCTTATACATAGCTTTCTATTAACAACAATTTTTAGATCGTCTTTCTGTAATTCGGACAATCTTATTGTTGCTCCTTATATCATTTGAGCAAACGGATCTGATTCGAATCACTGACACAACATTAATTATCCAACATTAACGCACGAGTAAGTCCTTTTCCAGTTCTTACCAACGGATTAAAGATACTGAAATCTTATCCAACGTAATCATAATATACGATTCCCTAATGCCAACACTGACGGGTGTACGAAATCCAATTTTCATTCGGTTACACATAGCGCGCAAAGTCACACCGAATTAGCTGTGCGTTTTTAAGCGTCCCGTCATCGATGATGTCGCGTCGTGCAAACGAGGAATATCGATCGAGTCGAGTCGCCGTGGCGCAGAGCGTAAGAGGTGCACGTACCTCTCCGGAGCAATGAGAGTAAGGCTCTCGTGTGTGTGTGTGTGTGTGTGTGTGTGCGTGTGTGTGTGTATGTGTACGAAACTCGCGGGGTTGGCTTAACCTACTTTTTGGTAAACTTTTAGACTTTCCTAATGGGCGTCAGATCGATATCTCAGCCTCCACCTGCTTGCCCCCTCTCGTCTACCTTCAGCCCTCGCAGCTCGCAACGTGTCGTATTAAGCGAGTACGTTTCGTGCAGGGATGTGAAAAAATGAAGCTGATAAATTCCTGCGTTACGAAGATGCAATCACATGTGCGTCGATACTTTTCGAGTAGCTCAAGTATCTTTTTTAATTAAAAGGATTTGAAAAAGCTTGAGTTTTTATTTTTTGCTACCATCACCCAATTAATGTCCTTAGTATAACTTGCATCACTAAATATTAATACGGAAATATGTTTCTGCAATAATGAACGTGATGTACAAATTTATTGACAACAAAATTTATGTATCAGGGCCTGTATGGTGACTTGGTCAATAGAGCGATAATGGACTTATGACTGTAATCTGGAGGTTCCGGGTCAGGTCTATAAGCTGTATACCTATGCACATAAGCATTACTGTGACAGATTCAAGAGTTTTGTTTACAAACATCCTTAAACCTGTTACATTGATTTGCATTCCCATGAAAAGAGTAACATTAAAGATAAAAAAAACAGTATTGTACGTATTTTTCTCTATAATTTAAAAGTTTTAATGAAAAATGAATTGTTATGTTACAGAAATTATTTTTAAAATCTTTATTACTCTTTAATTTATTAATTAAACTTTCAACTTGTTCTTTAACTTTCAATTCCCTCAAGTTAACACATTTAATATACAAAGATGTATGTTTTAACTTGAAACACCCACAGAAAATAATGCTAAGTATATAAGTGATTATATAGCATATCTTATGTTAGACTTCTTCATTTTCAAGAGCCTAAAAGAATTTCAAATAATTGAACTAGTTTCACATTTATATAAACTCATTTCGTAAGAAACAACATTCTTAAGAGAATTTTTGTCTTAATAAAAAAGAGTATATTCTTTTGAAAAAAATATATTCTTAAATATGAATTCTTTCGAAACATTGAATCGCCATTGAAAACATGCATTGAAAAATGACACAATTGAAATGCATAAAAAAATCTACAACATATAATATCGCAGCTCAGTTACTGTTGGTTCAGAAATAAAGTCGCAACAATACGTCGAGAATTGAAGGTCAGAGCAACAAGAGAGAAATATCGCTTGCAAAAAAAATGAAAGAGTAGAAAGCAGAGATCTCGGTATTTCCCTGTGCGCAGAGTGAGTGAGAGAGCGCTAGAGGTAGCAACGTAAATCTCCGAAAATTCTTCCGGTTGGCTGTCGCAGCGACGTTCTCTTTATGATTTAAAGCGTGACCTGGACTACTGACTGACGGTAATTCGCGGGATCTGACGCGCTACCCGACCGCTGCTGAATGCACACACACACACACACACACACACACACACACACACACACACACACACACACACACACACACACACAC
>UELV01139418.1:0-34147 GCA_900490015.1 Megastigmus stigmatizans
CATTTGAACATCGATTGCACTTTTTTTGCAGTATTTTGAATTAATGTCATTGCATTTTCCTTATGAAAAAAATTCATAAAGTTGAAAATTTCCAAATATTTTAACTTTTTTTCGTGAAAAACACGCCATATTTTTTTGCAGGAGTATTTTAACAAAAAATCGGTATCACCATTCGAAAGAACAGCTCAAAATACGTCCGATGTGATCTTTTTCAAATTTTTTTAAACCTTTTTTTTAGTTGAAAAAAAGCGTTGAAAAAGTTGTTGAAAATTCGGGGTCTTGGTCGTTAATGGGTTAATATAAGACTGATGTTTTACAATATTTTGTCCCACATTTTTTAATCGCGATTAACGTTGTAACTACGATAGTAAAGTGCAATAATAATGTGCTCAAATTAAAGAGTATATCATCATGAAAAACAATGTATTTTTTACAGAAATACAACTGTTGAAGACTTTTACAAATATTCAGCAAATAGTAGCACAAGCTTAGGCTATTACTATCTCAATACTTTTGATAACCTGATGGCCAGTGGTATGACGTTATTTGAACTCACTGTTGTTAATAACTGGTTTATACTGATGAATGCCTACGCAGTTACAGTCGGAATGTATACAAGAGGTTATTTTATGACTTTCTATTTGGTAACTATGATAGTTCTGACGATTGTGGTATCGAGTTTTCTGGAAGCTTTTCGCTTTAGAATTCAATACAAAAGATCCACTACCAAGCGTGACGGTAAGTTGAAGCAAGTAAAATACTTTATGATAAAAGTTTAGCGCAATAATTCAATTAATAATTTCAAATTGCAGAAGAGAAGATGCTTCATGAAGTAGTTGAGCTTAAATATGACGAACTGCAATCATTTGTTCAAGATTTTGGATTATTAGATCGAGTTCGTACATTTTTACCAGTTGGCGTAAGTATAAAAATGTAAAATTTTCCATAAAATAAAATTATCAAAATATTCAAGACGATTAAAAAAATTTAATTGTTTCTATTTTAGACTGCAACAGTATTTATTGGCTCGAGACCAAGAACAAGAGAAGTTTTACAAAGAAGAATGTACATTCACGAAATTTTAGAATGGCTATCTGAAGCTAAATCGCAAGAGAGAGCAGCAACACCAAATGTCATCAATGATTTTGATGATGACAGTATAGATGATCATATAACTGAAACTGATAGTGCAATATTAAATGGTGTTACGTTGACACAGAGAAGGCCAAGTGCGGTTTTCACTTCAACGTAATTTTTATATGTAAATATATATATATATACATAGTTCATAAGGATTTAGTTTTCTGTTGAAAAAATTGTCACAGAAAATGTAACTAGTCAAAAATTTATACTTTTTAACAGCACATGCTTTTTTGCTGACATCACCAAACGTAGTTAATTACTACTGTTACTTAAATTTCCTATTAAGGTTCAGCTCTGTTATGAGTATTGGTTATCATCATTATATTTAAATTCATATTTTTGTTCAAAGTAAAAATCATCATGCAAAGCACATTTTTGCTTAATAATTTATATAACATTACATTTTCATACAAATTGAATGAAAAAAAAGGAAAATGTAAAATATGTATGAATGTAAAAGTATATTATCAGCATTTAATATTACAAACACTTTGTAATTGTTAGTCAATATTTTTACAAACTCTTTATACCAGACATGGAAAATGTTAAATTTGATTCCCTTATATTGAATCATTATGAAATGAATATAGGGGAAAGTGGGACACGGCGAGCAGGGCAGCTAAGTTTGGCACCCTAATAATTTAAATATTAACGAATGCTAAAAATTTAATTTTTAAGAAAATCTAATCAGAAATGCTTCTAGTATTTTTCTCTGAAAAAAAAAAGATGACTTCAATTTTATTCGGTCGGTGCAACTCGAAAATAATAATTTTTCCAAGTGAAATTGAGCGTATTTGAAAATTTGAGTCTTAAACTATCAACTTTAGTTTTTTAATCTTCTGAAAATGTTCATAAAAAAATTAATAAACGTTTGAAAATTGTGTTAAAATGGGTCACGTCGGGCACCCTGGGTGTAGCACGAAGAGCACACAGTGACAGTGCGGTTGGTGACAGCCGCACGTTTCGGAGTGACAGACTAACTTTACTAACCTGCTACTATTATTATTTTCTATTTACCTTTGTATTTCACGTAATAAATAATTATCATGCATTATTACGTGATAAAATCATAAATATAATTTTAAGCTCAATTATTATCCTACTAGTGGGGCAGGTACAGTATTTTTAAGCGCTTTAACTTTTTAATTTTATACGGAAAAATATCACTTGATATATTTTTTAGGACAATCCAGTTTCTTATTTGACGTAACATAGCTGTCACACTGGGGTCAATATGAACTCAGCGATAAAAAATTATTATTGCAAAAAATCTATTTAATATTTTAACTTGATTTTTTTGTTCATGTTCAGAGGTTACTTTAATAAGTAATATGTGTTATTTAATCAAAAAATTAAGTTAAGTAAGAAAAAAAAAATCGAAAACTTAAAGAAAAACTAGGTACTTTAAGTTATTGACGAAAAAGTCAGGGCACGAATGACCTCAGTGTAGCAGCCAAGGGTTAATAGTATTATCTACATATTGTTTTTTAAATTTAAATTTATCGAATTTTAATATAATCCTAAATTGAAGTTAGGGTGTCCATGACGCCCCCCTCCTTCCCCTATAGAGTTTTCTCTAAAGCGACAATATTCAAAAATTTTGTTTCGATATATGCGTCATTTGCACGCAATATTTGTGATAGAATAGAGTAACAAGTATTTTAAGTAAACCTGTTATTAGTATACTGTAAAAGAGATTTTTATTTAAAAATCTGAAAATTTTATAAATGTGGATAGTATGGAAAAAGGTTTTTGAAAACCATAATAGTGGTCACATTTTTTATAAATTCAGATTCTGTTGTAAGCTTATGTAACAACTTCTAAATACCTAAAAAGATCAAAATTATAAATCCATACGAATATTTTTTTATCTATAGTTAGTTAATTATAGATGCAACAAAATTAATACTTATCATTTAACTCAGTCATTTGTATAGCGTTATATAAATGTGAAACCCCCTAAAAATGAAAAAATATAGATATATGTTCTCCAGAATAAATAGCATTTATTAAACCTTCATTTTAAATTTTTTTTTTGAATCTCAACTCCTGAGCCTCCTAAATTTGTTTCTGCTACTAAAAATCCACTTGCGACTAGCTCAGAACACAACTTTTCCACGTTTTCGTTGGATGCACTAGATGGGAGTAGTACATAAGCAAATCCTCCACCTCCGGCTCCTGTGAGCTTGGCTGAAAATCCATGCTTCTTTGCTGTCAAGCAAATTAAATCTAAGGAAGAATGGGAGACTTGAAGCGTTGCAAGTAGTCCTTGATTAACATCAATGAGTTCCTGCACAAAACAATTAATTCATCTATTTAATGTGCGTTATGACTCAAATTATTGAATTTTATTGAATGATCTCTCGATATGTAAGTAAATAATTTATTTAAATTAAAAAATAATTTAACTTAAATGTCGGCTATTGCAAATCGCTCTTGGTTTTACATATACCTTTTTTTTAATAAATAGATTTTGAATCAAAGTTCATATTAGTCAAAAAGCTCTTAACATTTCCGTTGAAAATTATTGTAGCTTACCGACAATTCCTGATATACATCATCTTCCTTCAGAAGTTGTATCTGTGTAATGATGTCGACAGCGTGCTTAGAAACTTGATCGATTGCCTCTATTACTCTGCTAACGATCTCTGGATATTTGGCTAACAGGTCAGCGATTTTTTGGACGAGTAGCTTGGTACTCCGTCCTACCATTGTGTCCACCAGTAGTATTCTCAAACTTTTCGATCCCATGGCAATAAAATGAGGTTCTTCCCCTTTTCGGAATTGAATGATCGAGCCAAACGTGCAGATGGCATTGTCGATACCGGAAGGTGTGCCGTGCATGATTTTCTCGCAATTGAAAGCATAACACGAGATTTTTTTCAGATCCTCTGGTCTGAAATTTTCTGGAACCTCTTGATTTGCCTGTATTTGTGACCAGCACAGGAAACAAGCGACGAGGCAAACCGAGTAGGATGCCGAGCTGCCAACACCCGCACCGATCGATAATTCGGTATCCATCGACAATTTAAACGGTATCCGCATCAATTGTTCCTGCGTCAGTGCCTGAAGCAGTGCGTAATGGAAGCACTCGAGGCTGATTTTCTGGCGTGGATCGTCGTAGCCGATCCTCTCCACGATCTCACGACTACGTCTGTGAAGTTCATCGTGTCCGAGGTCTTTTAGATTTTGGTCCAAGTTTATTTGCAGAGCATCATGAACGTAATCCATTGGAATTCTCTTCGACAGTTGGAGCTTCGGCATTTCCAATTGGATGTGCTTATCGCCGATTGGGAGAGCCTCGAAATCGAGGAAACTGCGGCGATTCAAGCTCGCGGCCACAGCCGTTTTGTTGTAAACGACCGCGTGTTCACCGAAGAGTATCACCTTGCCCGGTGCTGAGATTCGAAAAGATACCATTTTTGAAGACGCTTAATTTAATTATGCTACATTGATTTGATTGATCAAGCCTGTTCTTGATGCTTTTTCCACTGATCTGGTGTTAGTGTTTTCTGCGAGAAAGCATGAATGGTTTTCAGTTCCTCTTCCAAGATGGCATTGACTATTCTGTAATAAAAGTGAAATTATTTTAGCGACAAGTTTCAAGTGCATATTTAGATATGTAATTCTAAAAAATACAATGTTGTAATCTTGATAATTTAAACTTTCCTTTACAGATTCGCCATGCATTCGGTATAAGACGTTGATTGTTTTTTAGTTAAATTTCATTCTCGGTAATTCGAACGACGATTCAGGCAATTATTTTATCATTTGTATAATAGCAATGAAACGAACCGAAACATTATTTACTTCAAACAAAAATCTTACGTTAAATAGAACTTTTTCAGTGTACCAGGAAATGAATTTAACTGCAGCGTTTCGTTTGTGGCTGGCACAATATTGTTATGTATGCATAACATAAGTTGTATTTGATTTGAATATATTTTCATTGTTAGAAGAAAAATAAAAAAAAGTTCTGCTATGGGCAACAATTACAATATAATAGTTTTACATAGGGCGACCTAACGGTACGAACGTATACATAGTAATTTTATATGATCTAGTAATTATTCGCATATTTAAACATAAGGATATTGATAAGTGTTAGAGATAATGCGGCATTCGTAAGTTCCCAATGAAAGTTTTTACCGAACATTACATAAAATTTTAGATAAATACTGAAAATTTACGTTTTCCGATCTAAACTTGTATTTGTGAAATATGAGTTATTTTTATTATTTATAATGTTTACCTGTGCCTTTGAAGGATAGCTTTGCCCTCAAACTTTTCAGACACAACTAGAACAGAAAACTTAGCACCGCAACCGTCGGACTCATCCACTACATCCTGCAACAGAAAAGTAGAACATCTTGGAAATACAAAAAGAAACGATACGTTAATTTATTAATGTAAGCGTAAAATTAAAAAAAAACTTTTTTAAAGCATTCATTCTGCTTCTGACTTTTCTTAAGTTGGATTATGGACTGAGGAGGAAAAGAGTTAAGCAATGAATAAGATTAACGTTTTAAAAAAAGAAACAAATTTATTAATATTAATGCTCCATAGTAGCATATAGAGCATTATTACGCAAATACACAGGTCGTGACAAACTTGGTATCTTGTATATTTATCATTTTACAATTCACTCTCACTCTTATACTTATTCTTATATTTAAAAACTTAAATATAGATTTTGGTAAAGAAATTTTACATCTAGTTCAAGATGAACATTTAAATACAATTAATGGGTATTATAATTATTTTTTAAATTATATCACTATTATTATTTAGATATTATAAATATTACTGTTGTTGCATTTGACTATAATTATTATTGTTGCATTTTGTTTTTATCACTTTGATTAATATTATTTGACTTTAAATTTCCGTGCTGGCACAGATGTAGCGCAGAATTGTTTGTAATTGAAGTAAATTAAAAATAGAAAAAAATGTCCACACGAATACACAGATACAAGTAGTGGATACAAATCTGGATATTTTTTCGGTGTTTTCACAAATCCACTGCATACAGATAAAATTAAAACACCTAATAATGAAAGTCCAAATATTATGTTTATATAGATCTCACTAGATGTCCAAGTACTAGTGCTTTTCTTGACTTTTACTTTTCTCGACAGCTGCTTCTCCTCTAGCTTCTCTTCTTTATTTTTTACAAAATTACCGATTTTTGACTCAAACCACATCCAAGAAATGGAGGCAACAAAGAATACACTTGAAGCAAAATATGCAAGATAAAGTCCATCTTTAATTAATAATGGAAGCATGCTGAAAACAGAAATTATGAGGAACCAAAAACAAGAAAATGGATCTTTGTGGAAATGTAACAAGACAGGTAATCCTACTAAAAGAATTGACTTTTCGTGAACTTGAAATGAGAAAAGGAAAAAAGAGAGAGACGAATTTATTAGAGCTAATAAAAATTTTTCTCTTGAGGGTCTAAAAAATAAATCAAGACTACTTGGTAACAATGCAACTGTTGTCGATACAAGGCATATTTGAGCCAGTTGCAGATTGGAAAAATTATTTCTTAATTTATAAATTACATTTATTGCACACCAAATGTTAGCAACTTTGTCTTCAAAAATACCTCTTGTCAGTGGAAAAAGTCGTAATACAGCATCCATGAAAACTTTTCTGTCTGTTAGAAATGGAGCCCAAATCAAAGTAAATGTTATAATAACTGTTAAAGATACACAAATTAATGAACGTAAACAGGCAAGAAGAGGCTTTCTTTTTCCAGGTGTATTAATTCCAAGAATATAAAAGAAACATGGAAGAGCATGATACAATTCCATTTGTTTATAATTTAAAGCCAATACAAAGAAAAATGATCCAATGGCCATTGAACCTTGAAAAAGTGCAGATACAGATGCAATAAAAAGCCCAAGTGACACACAGTTGTATTGGAAGTGGCCATAATCTACTAAAATTAATCCAGGATAAAAAAGAATAGTTGCTAAAACAAAATGTCGCTTTTTAAACATAAAAAATTCCTTCTTCTCACTCTTTTCTTGATGCTTCTTAACTTTAGAATCAAGAATTGGTAATATTGTGAACGCAAAGTATGCAACAGCTGGAATAAATATGAATAGATCAACGACTAGAACTGACAGTCTCATGAAGTACTTGTGCGTGTGAGACTCGTAGCCTCGAGATTGATGCAGTTTGACAGAATCAGGATCAAGTACACTTGCTACACGAGCAAGGAGCAGACTATGATAAGCTGTTATCGGTGGGTAATCCAATCCCCAGTACTGCAGATCGTTATCCGAAGAATTAGAGTACCACTGTGAAATGGGAAGGTTTAGAGTGATCTCCTGCCAGTGGCGCTGGGCCTCGTAGTCACCGAACATGGGTGGCCTGCCGGCGCCGCTATAAGGATGGTAGGAAATGCACCAGCGAATCAGCAAAGCTAAACCGACGATGAGGCTGCTCTGCAACATCTCGGAAATGCCGTCTTTACTTCCTGTATCCTTCGACGCAGCACTGGACGAATCGTTGATGTCCTTCCGAACGGTACTCATCGCGGCACTCTCTCTTTCGCGCATTATTGCAAGTTTCTCGTTCTCGCTAGCTTTATCACCAGATTTTTTTGTAGTCGGGGTAGTTTGCGCGCTGCAAAAGTGAGGTTATGCGTTGGCGTCTTTGCCATTTCGCGATTCACAGCGAGAGATTATGTTATCATACTTACGAGATGCGTTGGCTCTAGCTCCTTCCTCAGTTTGTCCCGTATATGATCTTCCGAATATGGCATATTTTAGCCACGTAGAGCAGAAAGACGCTTTCCGCCTGCAACACGTTTACACCTTCGTAAGCTGCAGTTGTTGGCTGTACCGTACCTAAAGTATACTACTTATAAGTTATACATTACCGTCAGATAAAGGTATACCGGTATGCCTATACCTACAAGGGTTCTACAAACTATAATGGGTGAATACTGAATAACTAATAAGTACCAATTATCTATATATTTTTGCATAAAAAAATAAAGCAAATAGCTACGGGTTACCCAATTGCTAACAGCATCAACAGTTGCAGAATAAAAAAAACAGTTTTTCGTTTTGCTAAAATGAATTAGAGTCCTTGGCGAAATTTGGAGAAACTAAAATTGAATAAAAAGTATATGGGATTTTATTATTTGAAACTATGTAGTTAATACGAATTATTAATTTATCAGTGTTTTTTTCAGCTAAGTATGAATAGGCCATTGATTTTTTAGCGATATTCACATAACAGCGATTGTTGCGTACTTTTAATTAATTTAAATTATTTTATTATTTGTACGTAGTTGAACAGTTCTCGCGAATTTCTCGACTTTGTAAAGAAAACTGTGCGTGAAAAAAATTTTGAATTTTTTGAATTTCCGGTATTTTATATTATATATACTATATTATATTATATATACTTCCATCAGGGTCCTATAGGACTCCTAGGATATCGCACGTGTAACGTGTTACCTCTCTCACCTGCCAAGTCCAAAATATTTTTCAAGTGCTCAAATGAATAAATAAAGACTATAGATAGTAAAAAAATCGAAGTTATTTAGCTATTTATCACTTAATTTATGTTTAAGTGCCCGGGAGTTTCCTATCTGTGCCTGGAGCATTTAATGCAATTGTTCTTTAACAAATGTTAAAGTATAGATCCTTCACTATAGAACTCTTACAAATCTTGCTTTTATCTTAAATGAAAATTTTTAAAATATATAACTTATCTATTAAAATTACGCGCGTTACGTATTTTATAATACTGCGCATGCGCGGAACTTATTTATGTGCACGCGCATGAGCTTGCTTCATGGAGGCAGGGAGGCTGGAGCAGGGAGCTGAGACATTTTCCAACTTAATAACAAAGTACCTACTTAAGTATACCTAATATAATTAATTATTCAACATCCAGCAATCGTGAATTTCGGTACAAATCTGAAATCAATTACTTAACACCACTGGCAAAGAAAACTGTAAACGATTCGTACTAATTTTGTATATTTATTAAAACTGCATATATTTTTATAAAATTCAATTATTTTCTTTCACTATCGAGTTACCTACATTCTTTTTTTCAGATAATTCCGTAATTATTTGCTATCTTTTTTATCTAAAAATATTAATCATTTGTCCTGTTTGCCGAACTCTTTTCGAGATCTTTTCAATTTTCCAGAAGCGTTCTCTCACTCTCTATCTCATCCCTCTCTATAGCATCAAATCCGAGGAATCCTCGGCGAGGATATACATGAGCGCAGCTTAGACTGCAACGCGAAAATGTGACAGGTGGACTGCTCTTTAGGAGCATTTAAATATGTATATACATGTACTGGCGTGTGCGCGTGTACAACCACGTTTTACAGTTGTGCTTTGTTCTTGTATTGAACGTAAAAGAGCTACTCCAAGACAATTTTTCCGACCTGCTTGGAAATAAGATGCGGCCTTTCTTTTTAGCTGTACTCAATGCTTCAAAGTTGCAATGTTAAAAATGTTAGCGGCTATATGATTATTCACTCAAGCAGGGGTGTTTGTCCAGAATGTCCACACATCGTGCGATTCCTATATATAAGTATATTCCTGGTATACCAGCATATATGCTGATACTAGTTTACCTTAGTGTATAAGTTTATGTTACTTTAGCGAAAAAGTCATGGAATGCAAATAGATCTGCTTTGAAAATTGTTAATTACTAATTAGGTATTAGGTAAATATATATATGTACAAATACATTGTAATTTTTTTAAAGGGCGTGAAGCCGTGAAACCTAGTAAAGGTGATTTCTATAGTGCATCAGAGCTCTGCAGAGGTCGTTCTCGTGCCATCAAATACTTGCGAATTCGCCGCAAATTGTAAGAACGCGAGGGAGATGGCATATGATATAGGTTAGATAGGTGCCTACATGTTATTCTCTCGCACTCATACAATTCGCGAAATTCGCTATATGAATTGGATACCTTGAATTTGGACAAGACGTACTGCGTTTTCCAATGACATACTGCGTACCTAAATATCAAATAAAATGTAGATTTTTGTAAATCGTTTAAATTTCTCGTGAAAATATGTTAGCTGGACCTTTATTTATGTTTATTAAATGTTTTTAGTTCAAAGAAATATACTGTACAGTCAAAAATTTTTTACGTTAATATAATGATTGGTAAGTAGTCCTAAAATGATATAAAAATACTTTATATATCGTCAACTTAAACTATTATTTACTTGAAAATATAAAACGAGTTTATAAGTTTATTCATTTATATTTTTAAACCATGATACGTAAGTTTAATGTATTACACAAATTTTTACTAGTATTGCGTTATGCGCTATAATAAATTAACTTAAAATTAAAGTAACGATTGTATGATCAAAGAATAATTATCATTTTTCATTTATTTAGTTTAAAATTTGCATGTCTTTACGACAAATTACTGTTCTAAACGATATTTTGATTTCAATTTCTATTAATCATATTTCTTGTAAACTAATTATTTGTAAACAAAAAAAAACAGCTGAAATCACCGTTAGAAATATTTTTTTTTAAAAGTTTCACGACCACATTCTAAACTTATCAGAATAAGTAACTGCCAATTTTACGGATCGTCATTGTTTTTTGTTTCTCTAAAACAGAAGCAGCAAGCAGCCAGGCAGGAAAAGCATATCTATAGTCAAATAAGTGCCAAGTTATATCGATATCTTATCAAGAGATTCTGACGAAACCTCAATACGAGAACAAAGGGAGTAAAAAGTAAAAAGCAATAAAAAGGACGCAACAAAATCAAGAGGAAATAATAAAGTGAAGCCTCGAAAAATCAGTTCGATCGCGGCGGCGGCGGCGGCGGTGGCGGCGGCGACGGGAGCAGCGGCACAGGCTCCCAAAAAATCTCACGAGTGGCGCTGCTGCGCCCACAACGGATCAACGAGCCGCGGCCTGTGCTAGTAGCAGCTATCCATCGGCGCGACGGCAGCGCGAGTCTGGTGGCCACTTCCGGAGGCTGGCTCGCTGGTTAATGTTCGCCTCTCCTTCTCCACGGTCTCTGCCTGCTCTCTCATCCTTGTCTTCTCTGTCTTTCGTCCTACCTAAGTACGGCTACGCCGCCGCCGCTCGCTTGCCTAGCGCACACACAGCAGCAGCGACTCCGCGCGCGCAGGGGAGCCGAGCCGTGTCGTCCTCGGCCCGTCACACACAAAAGCAAGATGGAGGATCTCGCAGTCGAAGTATGCGGCGAAAACGGAGCGTATTACAAGGTGCGTTTCTGCGAAAAGTATGGCTATTCAAGTTTCCGTGTACCTCGAGCCCGCGAGCCTGTGTTCCAACGTGTTCGCCGGTAGTATTTAAGCCGGCTAGGCGTCCGTACTTCAGCGCGAAACGGCCCGGCGCTCGCGCACGTCTGATACCGTCACATATAGCCCCTTTGGCTACATGGTGGGGCCCTCCGCGTTACAAGCGCGCACGGTCGCGTTCGCTTCCTTCGACGACGCCATCGCTTCCCATGGGCGTGATTTTCGGGCAAGTTCAGTGCGATTTCCCGGGGTTGCGTCGTCCCCGAGACGCTCTTGGCGTTACCCTAAGAACGCTATGCCTGCCTCTGTCCCTCTCGCTCTTGTCGCGTTAGCCGTCTAGCTGTCTCTCTTGCTCTTTTGTCTACCCTCGGACGCGCTCGACGATCATCAGCTTCGTCGTGGGCTGTTGAAGCGCCCCACGCGTTTCCTCGCCTTATTCTTTTACGGTTCTCGTGTCGTTTTTTTTTCTCTTTTTTGGAGAATCGAAAATAATGTGCGACGCGAACTTTTAGCATTCGACACGACTCTGACTTTAGCTTTGATTATTTTACTTGGTTATAACGCTCTCTCCGGGAATTTTCGGTACTCCCATTAGCCCAAGATTTCGTTGAATCTTTTTCTTCTTCCTTTCTTTTTTTTCTTTTTTTTTTCGGACGTGTGCGTGCGCGAGCCGAAGCGCACTAGGTGGGAACACCTTTTTTGGGTATCCGGCACGAGGTACGCGGCGAGCGTATGATGATTATGATGTCAGACGGATTGGGCTCTGACTGGTGGATTTTTGTTTTTTACAGGCCTTTGTCAGGGATGTATTTGATGAGGAAGTCCTCGTGGCGTTCGAAAATGAGTAAGTTTGTCTGATAAATCGAAAAATGAGTCAACCCAGTGAAATCTTGACACATGTATTTCTGATCATGCTTTAATGAAATTGAATTTTTACATACATGACCAGGCTTTGTTACATTGTATCTTACTTTATGCATTTAATTATTTTATTATTTTACAAAAATTATTTAATTATTCTTATGCAGTTGTGTATTCATGTACTTTGTTTGACAGGGCATGTTAAAGTTTTACCTGGTTCTACCTTGATTTTGGACTGAAATTTTCAATTTTTTAGCAATAAAACCCTTTGATCAATTTAAAAAAATATATTATAAAATTTGCTAGAGAACTAACAAATTACAATAAAAATTTAATGAGTTTGATAAATTGATATAAACTTGTAACTAAAGTGCTTATCAATATTGGTTGTATAAAAGTACTAATATAAGTAATATAATACAGTATAAATAAAATGATTATACTTATTATAATTCACAGTCAATGAGAGTGAAATTTACCAAGTCAAGATTTTATTTGTTCTTTTATAGACGGTATCAATTTATTGGTTAACAATTATAAAGGTTTGTTTATAATTTATTCTTAGCTGGCAACCAGAATCCAAATTTCCCTTCTCTAAAGTTCGTCTACCTCCCAAGGATGGCCCAAAGCCTGAATTCCAGGAAAACCAAGAAATCGAGGTTTTTTATCGAGCAAATGAACAGGAGGCGAGTGGATGGTGGAGGGCAGTCGTTAATGTTAGTATATAAAATTATAAAATTTTAATTCTTTCTAAAGAGTACAACAAGCTATTATTAATTCTCATTCTAAAATATTTAATAATTTAATTCCAAATCAGATCGCAAACTTTCTGTAGTTATTTTAAAATATTGAATTCAGATATACTATTCTAAATTGGATACGAAGTAATAACTTATAAAATAATTATCAAACTTGCGAAACTTGTGTAATTTTTATATTTATTCAATTGAAGTCGTAACATTTTTTTAATGTAGATGACCAAGGGTGGATTTCAAGTAATTGAATACCTTGGATGGGACTGTGCTTACACTGAAATTGTTGGCAGTGAGAGATTAAGACCGAAAAATCCAAATCCTCCCATTGACAAAAATACATTTCATAAGATCGAAATTGACGTACCTGAAGAACTGAGAGAATTGTAAGTGAATTCTACTAAAATTCATTTGACATAATTTTTTTTATTTATTTACTTTAAAATAAGTATTAATTTATGATAGGTTTTGGTAGCATCAATTTTTTTTTTTTTTTTTTTTTTTTTTAAATAATAATCTTCCAATGCTATGAAAATTGTTTTAGAAAAGATAATTTTTATAAAATATCCAATCAATAAATGATTTTCATTATTGAATCCTATATTGCATACTTTGTTAATTTTCAATAACATCCACCTCCAAATTTTTAATCCTCTGCACATTTGTTAGATAGCCCTATGTATTTTGGATCAGTTACCACTATCATCATGTGCAAGGGGGTTAAATAATTACTTTTTGATTGTAATTTTACATCTGTAAATTCATAGGATGCCCATGAATATAGGTTCCATGAATTGTGCCCCTCATGGGGACTTTTAGTAAACTATATAATTGTATAGGTTACAAAATAAACATTTTTCAGAAAGAATCAGGTATGTAAACCATAAGCAAACTGAGATTTGCCTTGTTAAAGTTTAAAATTTAAGATGGGTAGTATATCTGTAGACATAGAAGATTAGTAGAAGAGCACAGAGTAGGGTCAGACATTGATATTTATAGATAGTTTATAGCCCATGCTAATTTTTAAACTTTAATATCTCATATATCAGTTTCCCTTTGGTCTAGACAGTTAATTCTTTTTGGAAAATGTTTGTTATTTCTTAATTTATACAATTAAGCAGTTTACTATGGTTTCCCATTAGGGGTACACCTATATCCATGGACATCCTCCTTTAAATTTAATGTTCTCTTGATAGGTTTATATTTCAAATAAATTATATAGGTAGAAAGTTCATTGTATCCAACAAACACTCAAGATTATTTTTCCTTTTTTATTTAATAGTGCTAAAATGGACAATGCACACAAAGAATTTCAAAAGGTAATAGGAGCAGCAGTTTGTCGATACGTGCCTGAACGGGGAGTATTGCTGGCCATCTCCCGTCATGAGAATATACGTCGACATTGCAGCATGCTGCAGGAAATGCATTTTCGGAATTTGTCGCAAAAGGTAGTATAAGATATAGCTTATTATAGCTATAGTCTATAAATATATTCTTAAGTTACTTACTGTTAATATTTATGTTTAAGGTTCTGCTCCTCAAAAGGACAGAAGAAGCAGCTCGCCAATTGGAATCTACCAAACTTCAAACAGCTGGAGTGTAAGTAGCCATCAATTAAATGATTTAATGCTATTCATTTATAACAATCCCTTTTGTTTCTGCCTTATTCACATTCGCGTAAAGAACCTACTAATATGTATACAGACATGAACATTCAATGTCCTCGCTACCATCCTGTCTGTAATTTGCATTATTAGCGAAGGTGAAAGATACTCTGTATAAAAGCGCAAAATACTATTGATTTTCTTAAGTTATCGATTTAATTTTATTATACATTTCGTGTAATCCTTTCTGCTACTTTTAGAAATCATACTATTCGTTGAATTCTAAATTGTACAATTTTTTTAGATCATTAGTGTACATTAATCCTGTTGAAATCTTTTATTAACTCGCCACCCTAACACTTTCTATTTTTCATTATAAATGCTTATGAATTTATAAAATATTGTGATGATATGGATGACTTTCTTGCATTCCCTTTGTTTTGTATTATTTATTTTTGTCACTTTATTCAATAATAAATCAATTTGTGCATAACAGTCGCGAATCACTAAGCTCTCCGACATTTACCCAAAATGATCGATGCTTTGCTGGTAATCGTTAAAAATAATTGTACATGCATTTTCCAACACAAAAATGACTCATTCAACATTTTCCTTAAACGAAGTTGCTTTTTGGCCAACTGAAGTAACAAATTTTGCGCATGCAGTGTTTTTCTCACGCATACACATTATTAGGTACCGTCTGGAAGAATAGAGCGATAAAGATCTAAATAATGAAGAAATCTAGGTGTCCGCTTACTAGCACACCAGTAAACAGACAGAATGGCAAGGGCGTAGGATAGGGCCATCCTTTTGTAAATTTTGCAAGTTCTATTCTTCACGTTACATTAGGGGGGGTCTTAATTTCAGAATATTAAAATTTCAGATTTTAGAAATACTAATAGTCCTACTTGTTTCGATCAAAACATGTAGTTTGTTCTCTAATATGTCTTTTCTGCATGACAATTTTTATACTCGGTCATTTTGAACAAGTTGTGATTTTAAACTTTAGTTTTCAATTTTCAAAAGCTTTCTTTGAAATTGATATTTATTTTTACTATATTTCATTACAATAAATTTTTAAAAACTTGATATTAAACAGTTCAATAAACATTACAAAAAGTAAAGTTTCTTGTTTAACCGTATGTAATCAAATATCTTTTCTTAAGTTTAAGCTATTCATTTCTTCTTTTAATGAAACTCAATATTTATGCATACTATACCTTTACTTATAAATAAAATAAATTTTAAATTTCATGTCCTAGTATTTTTGAATTTGAAATATTCTGAAATTAAGACTTCACCGTTACATCAGGGATTTCTTTCTTATTTCAGCAAATTTAGACCTTCAAACTTTGTATACCAGCGTGTCTCAGACTTTGAGACAGGAGTGAGAGCAAATTCAAGGTGAGACCCATACTGCGTGGTCTAGACCACTCAAGTTAGCTTATTGTATTTTTATACAAGTTCACACCGCTGTATATCTTTGAGATTACAAAGTTTTTATTCGGTTATTTACACATTTGATGTGCATGCCACAAACGCCGTGTAGATATCAGTGACAAATGTATGCTTCCACTTTGTACGCAGAGAATTGTTATTATATGACTTTTGTAACTATTTGATTCGTGCTCCTTTAGTAAGTACTACAAAGAATGCAAAATTGCAATAGTGGCTGGTGAAGATTGGTAGCTGCCTTTTAAAACACCGATATCCTTTATCCATTTTTACATTACAAATACTTTAGCTATTTTATAACTTTTTTTTATTTTATTTTATATATTGGAGCTCCAAATGATCAGATAAACAAAAATACAAACATCTCAAAAATTTATAAATGATGGCCCATCTGCTTCTCCCTTGTCTTGGAAAACTATAATATTTGTATTTTGTGTTGTCATATGATGATTAAAAATAAAACATTTCTGGATGATCAATTTGAAATACAAAAAATATTTTGTTAACTATTTTGTTTTTACTTCAATATAAATAAATCAAAATAAAAAAAATTAGTAGCTTTTAAAACCAAAAACAAAGCATCGATCAGTTTTGGTAAAAAAATGTTATTTTATACATAAGTATGCACTCTCCTGCTTGTAATGCATGTGTGTTTGCACGCTGTAATTATTCCATGCTGAAAGAGTATGATAATTTCATATTTTGAAATACAAAATAATGTATGAATCTGATAACTATAAGCATTTGAAAAAGTCACTGAATTGTTCATATATCTATTTATTTAAAATTCAATCAAATCTTTCAGCTTGGTTCACTTATGTCATTTTAAAATTTAATTTACAGCCGATTTTGCGCGATTTTCCATGATGGAATTAAAATGTTCTGTTATTTGTAGGTACACAGACGAATTTAATGTCAGGGAAGATCTGATGGGTCTTGCTATAGGCGCTCATGGGGCTAACATTCAGCAAGCAAGAAAAGTAGATGGAATCACTAACATTGAGTTGGAAGAAAACTCTTGTACTTTCAAAATTTACGGAGAGGTAAATCAAATTAGTTTTTATATGCATGGAAAAAGTATTCAGGATTGAATAAATGGTTCTTTTAATGCTTGAGTTTCTATTTTATGCATAATATATGAATTTTCATCAATATTTTATTCAAAACTGAATGGTTCTTCACTATAAAAAAATACTTTTGTAATTGTGGTTTTCTTTTTTGTAATATATTTTGGCATATAATTATAGACGCACGATGCTGTAAAAAAAGCTCGTTCTATGCTGGAGTATAGTGAAGAATCTATACAAGTTCCTCGTGTTCTTGTAGGCAAAGTAATTGGTAAAAACGGCAGAATTATCCAAGAAATAGTGGATAAAAGTGGTGTCGTAAGTGTAAAAAATGTATTGAAATTTCTCACCTTAAATTTAAGCATTCGTTTATTCATTAAAAACTATAATGTATATTTTAGGTAAGAGTAAAAATTGAAGGTGATAATGAACCTCAACCAACTATTCCAAGAGAGGAAGGACAAGTTCCCTTTGTTTTTGTAGGTACTGTTGAAAGTATTTCCAATGCCAAAGTTCTATTGGAATATCATTTAGCCCACCTTAAGGTAAAATACTCGTATTTGGCTGCTTTTTCCCCATATTATCGGTTATTATTTATTATATCATCTCATTACATATTGTCTAAATGTTTGTAAATTTTTATAAATTTTTGTATTTGTCCGTTGATTTGATAAAATAAAAAAAAAGTAATATTTTTAAAATTAATTTTATTAAAGAAATTAAAAAAGGTAAGCATAGCAACAGTTTTAAATTTTATATTAATTCTGTAGGAAGTTGAGCAATTACGGCAAGAAAAAATGGAAATTGACCAGCAACTGAGAAGCATTCACGGGTCGAATACAGGGCCAATGCACAACTTCCAACCCGCGAGGCGAGGTATGCCAATGGGATCTGAAGAAAGTACTAGTTCTCGAGGGGGTAGAGGAGGTCAATCCAGAGGTCGTGGAGGTAGGGGTAGAGCTCCTGCAAGACACAATAGTGGTAAGTTTATAATTATATAGATGTTTTTGAATAATTCCTTGATTTCTTGAATTTGGATTTTTGTTAATCGAAAAGTTCAAAATTTTATGTACACTAATTGGAAAGACATTGGACATCATTCCTTAAACTAAACAGAAACAGTTTTCATTTGATACAAATCTGTATTAATATTTTTCGTAGGCTTGCGTCGGGATACAATAGACAGTAGCGAGGATCGTGTTCGCGATTTGCCGCCAAGGGGAGGCCACCAGGGCGGTCAGGGTGGTTCCGGTGGTGGTGTCACTTACGGTGGCAGGCAGGGAGGAGGTGGTGGTGGTCGTCCTGCCGCTCAGCGTAGAGATCGTAGGGACGATCGTCGTCGAACCACAGATGATGAGGATACAGTACTCGACAGTCAAGACGTATCGAGCATTGATCGAGGTAAGAAAAGAATACAGCGTTTGTGTTTTATTTCATTGTTTTGTCACTAAGATGCATTGCTACCATTGGCTTGCAGTTCACGAGTATGCGAGTGCTGTGCACATTAATCAAAAACAATATTGATAAGAGACTTATCAATACCGGATGCATTGTCTGTACAGTCTGATTAAACATTTTCGTAGAAGTTTTTAATAATCATAATGATTGGTGATGGTAAATGAAAATATAACTTTGTCTACTAATTATTGAACTAATATTTTTAAAGTCATAAGAAAATGTAGAACGTAAAAAACATTGATTCAGTAATACAAATATTAGAATTGATTATTATGTAACTTGAATTTATGAGCAATTTCATTTTACAATCTGATTGTACATCCAATGAATCCTTTCAATGGAGTAGATTCGTCTACTCTTGAATGCTTTTAGAATGCCATTAGAAATAAAACAAACACTTGTGACCATCTAACCATCCTGTGTTGTGGAATTTATAACTGGGTATATTAACTCTGCCTGTTACTAACACGAACGAGTTTTAATTATCTCATATAAACAAGCCTGTATAGAAACAGAAAATAAAATACAACAACTAGACTAATAGATGGTCACAATGGTTTGTATGTATGTAGAATCGGTATCGAGCATGGAAGGTGGCTCCAGAGGATCGAAAAGACGCTTACGACGCTATCGTCAGCGCAGCGCTACACCGTCCAATAGTCGACGAGGTAAATTACACAGATAGCGATTTACTTTGTCTACAATTATAAATGCAGTCTCTAGTTATTAAAAATATTAAAGTAATAAATTAAATAATTGTTCTTAGTTTGAAATATCAAAGTCGATTTATTTTCATTAATTTAGTAATTGCTATATTTTACGTAGTTGCATGATAAGTTAAATATATGTAAATATGACTCAGGGTTATTTTAATCCTTGTTATTTTGATTAAATGATTTTTTAATTCTTATATACCGTTATATTGATAAGATATCCACTTTTATTTACCTCCTCTTATTACTTCAATTAATACGAACTGTTTATAGCAGTATTGAGCAATCAACACTTTAAATTGAAATTCTAATCTTTTAGTGAAACAATTACATATTGTAATTACAAATTATTAGGCATTATTTATTATTATTATTTATTTATGTTGTAAAGAATGAAAATTATGCAGAAAATTATAATTTTTTCAAGCATCAGATTACATGAATTAGTTAAATTTATTTATGCTTTATTTAGCAGATAATATTTTCTCTAAGAAAACGTAGATAGCATGAAATCTAGTAATTTTCTCTATCAAAAACATGAAGTAGATATTATTAAATTTAACTTTTAATTGTTGACGGTTAAAAAAAATCATGTTTCAAATTATTTGCTGGTCGACAAATACGTTTATTTAAAATTAAATTCCAAGATGACGTGCATAAGTATCAACAGATCAATTCTTGATAAGATTAATATTATTTTAGTCTTATGTTAATTTAATAATGCTACATGAATGATTGGTGACAGAAATAGAATAATTTATTCATTAAAAATATTTCAATTACAGGTAGCAGTGCGGGACCAGTTGACCAGTCGGGTAGTGCAAACGCCGTAAACAAGGAGGGCCCACCGTCGAATGATATCTCGGCATCGACAAACAGTAATCAGCAGGGCCCCAAAGGTCAGCGAGAACAAAGATCCCGTTATCCGCGCGTGCAAAACAGTAAACCCAAGGAAGCAATGGTTAACGGTACCAGTGGCTAAGGTCGGTGGTGTCTTCACGACGGCAAATGGCGAACACTCCCCAAGACGAACTGATGGAAGAGAGCAATCGTTTACAAGGGACAGATACATATGGGCGAGAATATAGAATTTTTTTAAGTATGACAAGAAGAGAAAAATCTATCGCTGAAAGGCTAAAGATAAAAGGCGTTGAGAAAGGAAAACTGAAGCAAAACAAATGAGTACCAGAGAATTAAACACAAAAAGATGAGAGAACTGCCCACGACACGATATATAAATATATATATATAAACGATGTATATTGTAAACCCAGAAATGAGCTACCTACATCAGCACGCAACATGACGCATTAACCTCTACTCACTAATGGACTACACACGATTTTTGAAACGCGACATGAAGATTAACCTATGCTCGTCATTAAGACTGTTTGCTACCAATAAGAAAAACCAATAACGACACTTATAATCGACGATCATTTCCTTAAAGATAAAAAGGATTAAAAAGCAAAAAAAAATCATTTAAGGACACTTATAATATTCATGCATGGTTTAGTTTAAAAACAAGAGCGACGACGGAACCCCAATTAAGAAAAAAAAAATCGTCGTCGATTCAATGTACGGATTCATTCATTGGGAGGCAGTAGCAGCAGCAGCCGCACAATTCGGTTTTAAATGTGGAGAGAGAATTTTCTCGTGATTGTGAAACTGTGCCTCATTTTTTATACTCAACTCTCGATTAATGGTGTCCACCTGTGATCACCTACATCTACACACATACATACCGAACGATGTCTACAGCGTGCGCTCGGGCTGACATTTGACGGATGAAAAGTGAAATCCGGTTGAGCGTCCGCTGTTCCTGCTTCAATCAACATTCAAGGCGAGTTTGCGCTAGTAACGAGATAAATTGACGATAGAGAATCGACATTTTGACAAAGTTGAATGAGCTTGTTTTGACTCCGTTACTAGTAAGAAAACCGCTATTGTCACGAAGGATTCGACACCTGTTTGATGGAAAATGACGAATAAAAGGTAAAAGTTGAGAATGCAAAAAAGGAGATGGGAAAAAGCAGAGAGAGAGAGTGAGAGTGAAAGAGAGTGAGTGAGAGAAACGGCAGCTGTAGTGAATCCTGGTTAAAATGGTATCCCAATGATGTTCCTTCTTTTTTTGCTATACATGATTGATTTGTTCTTTTCTTTTTCTTTCGTTTACAATTAATAGTAGTTACTTGAGACAAGACATTAGATTTTTATGTTTCAATGCAGAGTGCTAATTAATTGATTAGTTTATAAAATATTCGCCGATTACATTGGCTAAACATAAGATTATAAAAGTATAAAAAAAAAGATGAGAAAAAAAAATAAATAACGAGATCGCAGCCTGTGCAGGCGTCGTGAATTGGACGCGAGAAAAATAGCGCTTAAGCGCAATCAGTTGGTTCACTTTTTCCTCGGCAGTTTATCCGCCACTGTGTAAGCTTCGCGTCGTTTTTCCAGTTTTTTGAATCCTTGTTTTTCTCCTTATATAGCTGCGGTATATGCGTAAGCGCTGTAACTTATCGACAAAAAATCAATCTTGCAGCCCCTCGCCCAGGTCTCACACAATGCGATTGTTTTCACATGATTTATAAGAGGAAAAGTAAACTTATACTTAGCGATACCAATGTATGATGTGCCAGAGAGAAGGAATGATACATGTTTTTATGATATCTAGCTGAAGCGAAGACTTAGCGTGCGCGCATACCTTTATTACTATATTATAACTTGGTAGAAATGTGGATGTCTGAACAAATAAATTAGCTTTACTGTACCAAGAGCTATAAAAAATAGATATGGTCAACGATCATGTTAAATTGAAGTCTCATTCAATTTAAAGGAATAAAAAACTGTGGTATTTCTTCTTCCGGATATGACAACAACAGATCGGACGTGTCTGATTATTAATGTGAAAATGGATACTAAATCAAGTGAGACAAAGAATAATAATGAAAAAAAATGTACGCCGGTTAATAAAACTATCGTATAATTGACACCTAAATCAAGTAGCTGCCCCTCGTAACATCTGAGAATATACGCTATATCACTGAAAGGCGGCAAAAAAACTGAGATATCCCCCAACTTGCTTGTTTCAGATACATTTGTATTGATTGCAATTTGTGCATAATTTAAGAATAAAACATTTCTGTACATAATTATGTACTTTTGTTCATTTATTATTAATAACCTATTCCTATGTTAAATAGTCAATAAAAGACAACTATAACAATAACAAGAAAATATTTCCTTTTATTATTTATAACAACATACAAATAACAAAGTTACTCTTTATTTTTAAACATAAAAAAATAACATATTTATTCAAGAGTAAAGTCCTACCCAAAGGTGGTAGCAACAGGCATTAACAAAGTCTTCGATCAAACTATAAATGTCTCCTACAGTAAATGGCGTGCTTATGATTTCTTCGGATTTTCTATATACAGCGTACAATTCCTGAAACATAAATTTGATTCTTTTAATTACATTTGCTTATTTGTAACTTTTTGAGTAGTATTTAAGCATTTTCTCTAAAGTATTTTCGATTTTTTCAAAACATCTGCCCATATTGATATTTCATTATTACAATAATCGAATGAATCAATAAGCACAGCTTGTATTTATATGAATAATATGTTTGTTCTTTTGGCTTTGGTCTACGAGCTTCTTTTTATTCATGCATTAATTTTATAATATACAATGTACAAAGTAAGACACTTACACCCCTAGATGTGTGCAGATCGATAGTGAGCATCATAAACGCCTGCACATAATTCGGATGCAGTACCAAGTGATGCATAATATTGCCGTCGGGTGCATTGAACTGTTTATGGTACTCCTGATATTTGTTCTGCAGCACCTTAGCAAGGGTTTGATACCAGCTTATCGGCTGGTTGATAAGGGGGCTCAGTCTTGGGTCCAGCCTTGACAAAGGCTCGACGCAGGCCAGCGAGCGGAGCTCTGCGAACTCGGCGTACAGCATCGATGACCTGCTCTCCAGCAAACGATTCCAGAGCAAGTGAGTGCGGCAGTGCAGTGCTCCCTGTTCGATCATGTTGCTGATGTGCTGCTGAGCGGCGCTGGCCTGCGACATGATGAGCTGCTGCATGAGCTGTTCGTGCGATGAGTAGTAGCCGAGGTAGTTGACGGATTCCTGACGTATCTGACTAAGATTGGCGGAGGAAGCCGACGACGCGTTGAGAATGTTGGGAGCGAGCGGGGAGTCGGGTACTGGGGGTGGCGTCGGGGCCAGTGGACTATGTACATCTTCGTCTAAATTCTCGTGATCTAGGCCTTCGCACTCTCTCAACGAGCCCAACGATTCCGCGGCATTTGTGTCCTATAGATCAAATAATTTTCAGAAAACATATCTTTTAATTGAGTTGTTTAAATTTAAACATTAATAATGTCATTAAAGTGTTAAAAACTTTTCAATTATTTTTATCGTTTTACGAATCCGAAACTCGAATAGGGCAAATAAAATAATAGAAAATTAATAAAAAACCAAAGAAGAACTTTTTACCCATCTAGAGCTGCCCACCTCGGCGTTTAAATCGCTGGAGCTCGGAGTCAGCTCGCTCTTGGTCTGCTTGGTCAAGTAAGGCGAGGTCGTCGACGCGGGACTCGATTCCGAGGGTGTATCGAACTGCGAACTGGTCATCGACTTAACGACGCTGTAAACCGTACGGAACTTGCCGATCTTATTATTACTTTCAACTTCTCGTTTAGGATACAGCTCGCGCTTGCTCGTGAGCATGAGGTAGTACTTGAGGGTGATCTCACGACTATCGGGCTGGGCGAACTGCTCCAGCCAGGTAACTATGAGCGCGACGTCGAAGTCGTCCGTGTATTTGGTATCCTGAGCGTCATGGTAACTTACAAGCGGAGTACTTTGCAGCTTGACGAGGACGTACTCGTTTCGTTGCGAGTCGTCTATGTCGTCGGACATGGAGAACACTTGCATACCATAAGTTTTCTCATGGGAGAGCAGATACTGGTATAGAGTATTCGCGGGGGTCACTAAATTGTTCACCGTCACTACACCTGCAATAAGAAATTATTTGTTCATATACATTTTTTTTATTTTGAATGTAAAAATCGCTTAATTGACAATTATAAATGACAATTCCAGTTAGAAAATGTAAGTACTTACCACTGTAGATTAAATTTCTAGCATAGTTAGGTGCTTTACTGTAATATTTGTTGAAGTCATCTAAAAAGTTTGTCAGATGATAGCCGTGTTTCAACGACCATTGGCAATTCCCAGCTATATATGAATGTATACATCGTAAATGGAAATCGTAGGTAAAGGAATGTAAATGCATTTGTATTTTTATTTTATCACATGCATCTACGAAACTCAACATGAACTGAAAGAAAAATGATCTATTTTAATACCCATTTTCGAGATTATAGTTTAGATTAAATTTTTATTTATTTGTTACCTGATTAACTAAGGCACTACTGGATTTAGCTTGCAATCGGCTGCACTCGATTACTCTTAACTTGACAATAAAAAATGGCTCACTTAAATGAATTTCAAATAATAAAATTCCACCTAGCATAGATTTTTTAAGATAAAAGGCCTGAGTAAGAATACAATCCGTTTCTCTGTAAAAAAATTAAAAAATTAGTTAATGTTTGTTTGCCAAACTGAAATTAATAAGAATCTATAACATAAGGCTCAGAAATAATAAGAAAAATTATTAAATTCATTAAGTATTTGTTTTTAGATTTTTTTTCTAATGTATAAATTTGTCATGTAGCTATAGTTATCACTTTTTTCAACATTTTATCAGATTATATTATTACGTTTTTTGTTGGGTCTCTATCTGAATGGGATTGAATCCTAATACTTGAAGATACTGCTTATACTCTGACAGCATCGATTCGCATAGTTCCTTATGCCATTCGGAAATGATTTTCTTGTTCGATGCGTCACTGGTGGTTCTAGATCTCTGCTGTTGGCTAAAGACTGTGTGAAATGGTGGCGGTGTAATAGAATGATCTCTCGTGGCTGCCGATTGTAATCGCCAAGTCGGTAGGAAAAGCAGTGGCGTATGACAGTAATGAATGAGTCGCGAATGTTGTTTGAAAGTGTTGAGGGTAGGCAATGAAATCGGTATGTTCGGAACACTACCACGACTTTGCCACATTGTGTGTAACTTATTCAAATCATCTGATGAGAAAAAAAGGAATTGCATTAGATTTCAGTTTATAACAGGTAGTATAAAAGAATTATGCAAAAATTGGCAAGCAAAGTTCTGTAAAAACTTTGTACAACTTATAGCGATCAAATAAATACTATGACATTGTTTTATCTCAAGCTTATTCGATATAAAGAAGTGTAAAAAAAAAACTACTTTGTTAATGTAAATAAAATATAATATGACATATATAATAACTACCTTTAGACTTTTTCTCTTTATGTCGAAGCTCTTGAAAATCGTATGCAGCTTTCACAATGGGATCATGCATATTAGGCGGATACTGGCCACTTGGTTTGGCATCTCGCATTACCTGTCCCACGAGTTGATTCCACGGTAGTGTCATACCGCCTTTACCTGCTTGAGTACGGCCACTAGCCCTCTGCCACTCTTTATTAACAGCATGTGTCGTGGTTGGGAATTTCGCAAG
Organism: Megastigmus stigmatizans; assembly: GCA_900490015.1. Lineage (NCBI taxonomy): Eukaryota > Metazoa > Arthropoda > Insecta > Hymenoptera > Megastigmidae > Megastigmus > Megastigmus stigmatizans. The sequence continues at coordinate 25,970 of UELV01139418.1, forward strand.
ACTCTCCATATCGGTTATTTGGTAATAGTGAGAATTGCTCTGCTCTTCTGGCTGGTAATTCCGCATCGGCTGATGATTGAATATGCCCAATTTTTGCATTATTATGTTCGAATAAAGATTCGATCTCCAGGACAGCCAAAGACCCAAGTTTGCGACTTGTTTTGTCAATTTTTCAGAGCGTTCCTTTGACCAGTTGTACATGTATAAGATGATCTATTTAAAGAGAAAATCAGTTATTAAATTGAATTTCTGATAAATACAAATCATTATCAGATGTTATACGCACATGTTCACTCTGTATTTTAGCAAGAAGCAGCCTTTGCCTAGGTATAAATGTTTTTTCCAGAATTAACGGGTAGAATTTTTGAAGCAATTTGTGATCTGAAAATAAAATTGATCAAGGCATTATTTAAATTTTGGATAACGATACTTTGTAATAAATTGTTTTTTTTTTTAATTTTTAATACAAATAACGAACCTTTAGGAATGAGTTGTTCGGATTCGATCTTACTGCTAAACGAAGCTTTCCACTGATTGAAATTTCTGGCGATTAGGATACTGTTTACGTACATCCCTTGATCTTCCTTCGTTGAGTCAAATGGCAAAAAAATTAAATCGTCCTCATCCTGCTGCTCAGCAGCTTTCGACAACCACTTGACATTGCCATCTACGCTCTCTATTGTTCTGTTAAGAAGTAGCTCATCCATTGCAGTGGTATCCTCGATAAATGGCTGTCTACTCCACTGGACGAATGTTTTTGCAGTTGTATCCAACGCGTGACTGTGCACAATGTTCTGTAGTTCCTTAAGGATTACCGGCATCGAATGCCGCCTCTCTAATGTTACAACGTGCTTTTTCACTGCAGGTGCCGTGAGTTCGAGTGCAAATTGAAACCAGTACGCTAATGTAGTGTGATAAACTTTGCTTAGTTTACCCTTTTCACCTGATTAAGAAAAATAAAGTATTTTTATAATACTGAATTTTGATTTACTTTACTGACAAAACGATTACATCATAATAATAAGAAAAGAAATCAATTAGTATACCTAATTCATGCCTACTGAATTCCGAACCGTCACTTCGTACGCATACATCGTCGGTGTCTTCCCAATTTTCATTGTAAGGTTCTGACAAGGATGTTGGGAGAAAATTGTATTCGGTTATCAAGTCCCAATTGGCGTGTCTCACAGCGGATTTTAGTTTTTGTACAAGAGCCTCTAAATTTACTCGGCCCTGTTTCCATATACGAAATTCGACATATGCTTTCGCTGAGGATAGCGATTCATTTCTCTCCTGCAAAATAGTTATTAATTTAATAAACCAGGTTCCATGCAATATGTATGAAACGACAATTATAATTTCACATTAATGTTAACTTTCGGTAAGAAGCTTCCCAAAAAATTTCATACTAACGCAATTCTGTCCCCAATAAACGCTAGTAGAGACGATATCTTCAAAGTCACTAATTTTCGGACAGCTCGGGTACATCGAGTCAAAGACATTCTCGTTCTCGGTAGCAATGATGTCCCCTTTATCGTTGACAATGGCGATCGCGATACAAGCTATCCCTTTACTGCCGCTCGAGTGACTCTGATTGTACAAGAAGATATCGCTCTCCGGAACTCTTTTGTTCGATCCATCGGGCTGAGAGTAATCCTGAAAGTGCGAGTGTGCCCTCGTGTCGGTATACTTGGGCGTGTAGAGAAATTGTAGAATATTTTGGCGAAGGTAGTAGCCAAGTGCACCCATGTGCCGTAAGCAACGTTGTTGTAGCGACAGTCGGATGACGCTCTCGGGTACTCGGTATTGCCGTTGAATGAAGTGCACGTCCGATGGAGTTAGCTTGCACATGGGATTTCTCGCCAACATCACCGACAACACTTCCAAGACTGCATCGTCGAGGCGATTTTGTAATACCTGCACGAGCTCAAATCGCACTTCTGGACCGGCTTCCGATATGCCGTGAACCTAAGGCGTAAAAAGATATATTTCCAGCGACATGTTAGAAATGATTCTCTATTAATCTAATTATTAAAATTTTCTCGGGTGTAACATTAAATTCTTAAAGAACCCAAAATTCATAACTTTTATATATGGTGATGTAAGATATAAACTTACATCGATATACGATATATTTCATAAATACTCACCATGAGCACTATGGAATCTCCAGACTTGTTGAGTAAATCAGATTCCCTCTCGCCGAAGGATCGTACCCTTGGCCTAAGCAAACTCATGGCTGAGACCGAAGACGACGTGGCTTGATCCACCGATACGCCTAGACTCTTAGCCTGCGACAGCGAGGCTGTGCTACTGCTGCGCGACACCATAAGTTTCTCATCGCTTTCCGAGAGTTTGTTACTCTGTAGCGGCCTGTCATCGCTCGTGCGCTCGTGCAATCGAAGATAGAAGACATTGCCATTGCTCTCTTGATAGACGAACATATTGCTACGATTGTTTACGGAAAATCGATTCAAAACAGCTTGTAGAGCCTTGATGCCTCGCGACAGTCCAGTCTTACCAGGGCCGGTTTTCAGACGATGGTGCAGACAGAATGGCACTTCCCATACTATGGGACAACGGAATACGCCTGGAGTAACATTCGGTCCTGCTATAGTATACAGAAATTTGGTTATAACATTTTTTTTCCACCATACCTACAAATTTTAAGCTAAAAACATATAAAGATCCATTCGTAAGAAATCACCTGTAGCGCTACTGTCTTGATTACGCAAAGTCGAAGTGTTCGCATCAGTGGTAGTGTCGCCTCCTTTCCATAAATGATCTTCGATAGATTCCGACTCGAGTAGCGGGTCGCAAATCCGTTTGTCATGGAGGTCGCGCAACAACAGGTACTGATTGACTCGTCGACAGATGGCCTTTATTTGCGACACGGCCGTCCTCTGCACCTGCTGATAACGATCGACCTCGGGCGAGGTGAGCTCGAGAAAACGACAGTGGAAGTAAATGTTGACGTGGTCCTTTTCGACGCGCAGCACCAGCCAAAAGTTGGGCAGTAAGTCGCGACGACGATCGAGCTCGACCAGCCACTGACACTCATCCTCGGAATCACTACTGTCACCGTCATAGCCATCGTCCGTCCCGATTTGATTATCTTCGATGCTCGAGATTTCTGAATGACAACCAGGTGGATCGCCTGAATCTTGTTTTTTGACTCGCTGAGATGCTGATGGCGGCAGGTCCTCGCCATTGAAGATCAAGCTATTGTCTTTGTACACTGAGGTTAAGATGTAATATATAATTTATTAAAAAATTATCGAGCTTTTACATTATGTATATTATTCTTTTGAATTGAAATTACTTGAATTAAAAAACATGCAGCTAATGTAGATGTATTTTTTTTATTTTACATTACTTAAATAAATTTCACTAGTTCTTTTTTTAACTATTACTAGGTATTATTCTATTTACTTACGTAGTTGTTCTTCTTTGTCCTCTTTTTTTAACGTCGAGTTTTCCGTACGTAACTCTTCAGCGGTGTTATCTGTACTCGCCACGTTTTTTATAAAATAAAATAAGCTACCCTCTTGACGAATACAGTAGCGATCTATCGTTAGTTTCCTCAACTCCTCGATAAATCTCGGTAGACTGTTGTCCGACGAGAAGACAAAATGAAGTGGCACTTTGTCCATGTAACAACTAGTCCTGTTATTCGATTCTGCGACGTGTCTGGCAACGAAATTCAACGTTTCCTCGGTAGGCGATGGCCTATCCAAAAGTACAGCAGCAGTCTCGTCTCTCAAGAGCCAATGAATCTCCTCGACGAGATTCGAAACCGCGGCATATTGATGAGGGGGTAAATTCGCCATGCCCTCGTACATGTGTTCCACATCGATGGAGTGCATTCGTTCGAAGCTGCATTCATTGGTATCGGTGCCGCAGCGCGTACTACCCTCGCTGCAGTAGGACGTTGTTCGCAAATTCACGGGTGTGTGGTCAAGACTCACCTTTGACAAAAATAATACCTCTTTTCAATTATAATCCTTTCAACGGAGTGAGATATTCGACTTGATATATATATTCTATTGCTCACCTCGAGAACCTCCTTCGGTAGGTTTAGACAGATTATGTCGAGTGTGACTTTTAAATTGGACGAGCTCGAGTCTTTGAGGTTGTAATCGTCAAGCTTCTGCGTAATTTCTGTAAAACACGTTGGCAGGAGTTTGACGACAGTATTGGAGAAGCGGGATTTCGAGTGTATGGAGCAGTTGAGTTGAAGGAAGAGCGGCTGATCGCGGCCGTGCTCCGGGTCCATTTGTAAATCGCTGATGAAGGAGTCCGTGGAGTCGGAGCTCTCCGAGAGCTTGGCTCGGTCGTGCAAGCCACTACCCGACCACATTATCGTACCAATGTGATTGGCTGTTTAAATAGAAACACTCGATTAGCTTGCGCAGTTATCGAAGAGGAATAAGACTCGATATGTTCTTTTCTTCCTACGTAGTTTTTAATGAAACTGCGTGAAAAAAAATTAACTCGACAAGTAGCTATGTATACCTTTCTTTAGAGAGTTGCACATTTTCCCATTGGCCGTCTCCGAATTAAACGTAAATCTTACTTCGTCATCACTGTCAGAGGATCCTTGAGACTCGGCACCAGCCTGAAACAATCATTAAAAACAAAAGAAAAACTTGGAAACAGCTCGAAAGAAATCTTATAAACACCTGCTGTATACGTACCAATTGATCGGACTTCCACGATGGTACGCAGTAGTAAAAATCCGAATGGACAGGCACTTGTTTGAAAGCTACGTTGATGATCTTCTTGAACTTGTCCTTGATGAGATTATGAATGTTGCACATCTCGCTGCAGGAGGACGAGGAAGCGTCGGTTATGGGCGAGCCGAGATGTCGGCATACGGCACGCAGATAATCGGTAATGTTGATCTCGATAAGGCACTCCTCGCACTGCTCCACCGCGGCGTCCATGTCGTCGTAGCTAAGGGGCTGCTGCAGGATCAGCGATTTGTACACGGCGACGACGTACGAGTTGCAGTGAGCCAGACTCAGTACCTTGCAGTGCTCCATTAAGTTTCGCTGGTCTGCCACATATCGTGGATGGGTAACGGAAAGACTTTTAGTACGCGAACCAAAAGAGCACTCACTCGAGAACAATTGATATAATACTCGTATAAGAATTATTTTTATAGTTACCGCTGGAGACATTGTCGGAATCCTCGCTTTTGGGCTCGGGCGACGAGGCCTTGGTGTTGTCGCCCGACTTCAGATTCACGAAATCCTCGCGAAATTGCTCCCCCATACGGAAAGTATGATCCCGATAAATATCCTTGAATCTCGGCCTCTCGAGTTTCTCGACCAGTGCGTCAACCAGGAGGGCGAGCGAACAGTCGTACACGTAGATCGGTAGTACGAGGCTACGTCTCATCCCGCTACCTGCATCCGTGGACGCGCCCAACTTCTCGTAAGCGTCCGTTTGCTTCGGCGTGCTGAAGGACAGTGCGCTCTTGAGATACTCCAACTCGTTGCTTTCCTGCGGGTGATCGAAAGACGCATATATATATATGTAGCAGGTATACCAAAAGTAAGAGATTTAAAAATCTCATAGGGGGTAGAACGATAAGATTCTGTATAGAATCCCTCGGCATCATACGTACGGAGAAAGTCGATTTGCTTGGCTTACCATAGTGGCGGCGCGATTGCCTTGAATCGGCGAGGCGTCACCGGACTGGGCCGATGTCTCGGCCTCCCCGTAAAGCTGTTTGTACTCTATGTGCTCGCTCGTCGAGTCGTCGCGCTGTGGCTCGAAGATCGGCGTCGTGAGCAGGTGACGATCGGCCTCCTCGTCCTCCGGATTGCTCATCAGGTGGACGTCGCTCTCGGCTGCTGGCAGTAGTGTCACTATCACGTGCGTCAAGCTTATGCCTTTGATGAAACACCTCCAGCGTGGATACAGGACCGCGTTGCTGCTCCTCTCCGATTCTGCGAGTCAGGGTTTATTTTGGGTTATTGTGCAAAATTATAGCTTCCTTGTAAAATGCAAGCCTTGTCACAAGAAATAACTTGGAAAATACGATTTGAAATAATGTTATCAACGATTGCAGTAGAAAATAGTAGTGTTTGGTATTCGGAAAACGGTACACTGTTTATTACAATGAATAATTGAAAGTTGTACAAATATAATTAATGTTGATTAAATAATTATGGCTAGGTAAAAATTAACAAACTAAAGTACGGGTTTTTCTAAGATTTTTAATAATTTCTCAGATGTACCATAATTATAAAATAAAGTCTTCGATCCTTCCTCTCTAGGTCTGGCGGCCAGCATATGCGTGAACCGGTCCGAGTCAGCTGCACTTAGAATAAGCTCCTTATTGTGTAAACTTTTAATGTGATTCAATAAACCTTCCATCAGTATTCGATTGGCGCTGTTATCTCCTTGAAGCTGATGGCTAAAATCTATTGGATAGTACCAAATGTTGCAATTATTTTGAATAAACGTAGTAAAATATAATCAAGTGTATATATTATAATTACGTTAATCAGTATCAAAATTGATTTTTTTTTTTAATTATTGTTGTCTATAGTTATAGAAGTAAGTAGAATCCATCCAAATATTTCAATTTACATATTTTGAGTTAAAATTAGTATAATTGGGATCTTATGCGTGACCTTTTAATTTTATATTTTGATAGTTCGTATGAAAAAAATGGACTCCTGCATTTCTTTTTCCAAAATAAGTAACAAAAATTACAGAAGATGTAGCCAAGTGAAATTCGTATACGTCTGCAAGTTTGTATACATTCGTGACGTAACGTAAAATTATAGTATATCTATATACATAAAAAATACAAAATTTGAACCTCTATAACTTTTTAAAATAATCTTTTTACGATAAAAGATAAATAAACATACATCTTAATTTTTTTTACATAAACTATCAAAATATGAAATAAATAATACCAAGCAAGATTCCATCTCTGTAAATAGAAATATTTTGCATAATTTTATCAATTTGTAAGTAAAATGTAATTTCAAATTCCATCTGCATCTAAACACGTATAAGTATCTAATCATATTCTCATTTTGAAAATGCAAGTTAATACTTAGAAAGGAAAAGGAACGATACTACAAATCTTAATTATAAAGTTATAATCAAACTTTAGATAAAAGAATAATCATTTTTTATATTAAATGCAATAAGATATCTCAAATTAAATTAGATAATTTTGATAAACAATGAACGGAGGTAAAAAATGTAAACAAAGTCAAGGATGGCGCCTGACCATCAGCAAACATGGAAAATAGCAGTTCGGCTTGTTGGCACTTGGGTAGAATGCCGAGCGCGTCAAAGTCGAATTGCATCGAACGGATGCGATCGTCGACAAGGGGATTCTCAACGATCTCCGGATAAGTCGATCGCCTCGACGTCTTTCCGAGGCTGATCCCATTGTTGTTATTGTTGTTGCTCGGCTGACCGGCAGGTACAGCTGGTTGTTGCTGGTTATTGGCGGCCTCGGGAGCTTTGTCGAGCGGCAGCACCTGGCACATCAGGCTCAAGTGCTCCAGGGTCAGCAGGGCGTTGATGCATTCCTTGTCTATCTTCAATATCTGTTTGTTTGTTTGTTTTATCGTTTAAATTTCAATTTTTACAGAAGGGATTTTAATCGAATTTTGTAATAGCATACAATTTTTACTCTTGCGTTAATGGTATTATCTTTAGTGTAACTGCAATTGTGTACGTAAGTAAAATGTGTCGATCTTTTACGATGTTCGATAAAAATTGATGTGTGCGATAATTGCTATTGATCGATTTAAAAATGTTAACTAAATATCAAATACATATTGAGTAAAAATTGATAATAATGAATTTATTGATTTTAATTGTACAGGAAACAGTTGCTGATAAATAGATCGAAATCTATACTTTTATCTACACTGATTCATTTTTTAATCGTAAATAATGTAATTACTTATTACAAAAAGAAATTAAATATATTTGTGATTGGAAAAAAAATTATAGTAATTCAAATAGTTTTTATACTGTTTTATAAACACACTTTATTATAATTTATTAAATGATATAATCTATAATTAAACAATACAATAATAATATTTATATAAATGTAAGAATACAAGAGGCAATCTATATAAGAGGTGAATATACAAGAGGTAAAGAAACATTCACTAATTATTACTTCCA
>UELV01139419.1:0-12550 GCA_900490015.1 Megastigmus stigmatizans
AACATGAGAAATAATATCAAAGTAATAGAATCTTTGTTTGTTATATATTATTGCAAAGATTAAAATTATCTTCTTTAAAAATAAGTTGGAATAAAAAAATACCATCATCTTGTTATAATATTATTATTATTATATTAGTACGGCTAAAAATGAACAATATGGTATCCAAAATCACATAATTTCAAAATTAAAATACCTATACATACTTTCAAACCGTTTCTATTTGTATAAGTTTATAGAAATAATTTTGAATATCCATCATCAATCCTGACATCTGCGACGTAAATTAATTTCCCTAGACTCTCGAAAATTGGCAATCCTGCGTCTTAGACTAACCCGAGATCCGGAGCTGGTAAAGTGGTGGGATACATCCGGCTTAATGGCGTTGGCTGGCAAGCACTGTTGTCACGTTTTGCCTTACAGTGTTTCATTATTTTGCTTTGTTTATATCGGCGTACACGGTGGGTCCCGCGAGCGCTGATCGACCCGGGGTTTGATCGCGCGCGGTGCCGCGTCGCGTGCCGATCAGGAAAACGATTACCTAGTGCCAGGGTGAGTCTATACGCTGCCGACGCCAACAGCTTGGCAAAAATCCTCGTCTTGGCAGTGTAGAGTCGAGCCTTCGTGACCTTGAATCTGCTGTCATCTTCCTCGAGGCTGGAGGAATTGCCGCGAAATTCGAATTCAATACGGGAGGCTTACTTCTATATCTTATACTCGCCCTTGTGTCTTTCAGCGTACAGCTGGATGCTCGTCAAAGTAAATTTTTTTATGTTTCAGATTTACTCCAATGAATTTCTTTTGTTTTTTTTTTTTTTTTATAAGAGATTCGTGTTTTAAGATCAAATGATAGTATAAGTACTGATAACGAAAGATATTCTGATCGTTGAATGTTTATATTCTGTTTGCTGCTTATTTAATTTTTAGACCAACGGAAAGCTGAATTTTCGGTTCAACCTCGAGCAAGCATATTGCCTCGTAGACCATATGTATGGATTTTGGTGCCAAAACTGATAATTTTTCACACTTTTTTTTGTAAAGCTTAAACAATAAATGTCTATAAAATAGACTCTTTTAGAATGAAAAATCTTTTTGACACTCTTGATCTACTTATACAAAGGATTTAAGTGTGATAAGTTTTATAAAATTAACACTCTAACTATTAAAATAGTAATAGTTTCAATATCTTAGGATTTACTTTTTAATTTAAGCATATGCACTTAAATAATAATCAATTTGTCTTATACCGATATGTAACATTTTTAAACAATTCTCAAAAATATAAAGCCGTATTTAATATATACACAACAATTTAAATTTTATATCTTTGATTTTTTACATAATATTAGACAAGAAATAAATGTTATAATTAAAAATAAGAATTTTTTTATTTGAATATATAATAATGAATATAGAAATAAGTAAATGAAGGGTAATGTTGCAATTATTAATCTCATACTTCTGCATATCTTTTTAACATTTGTGTTATATGTTTCTTTGTGATATATATTTTAGGTTAAGTTCTATGGGATATTTATTTGACATTAAAGTATAATATACCTATTGGTAATGCCATGTTTTTAGATTTATTCAAAAATATACTGCAAGATATCAATTTGAATGTTCTTTTTCAACAGATGCTTTCTAAATAAGAACTCAAAAGTACAAACTCTGTACTGTAAAGTAGCTTATCAATACAATCATGGAGGTAACAACGGAAGAAGAAGCCCAGGCAGTCTTGATGGAGGGCATGGAAGGGACTCAATACATTACAATCCAAAGGGCTGATGGAGAAAGTCTGGGAAAAGGAGTTCCTCTCTTTACCCTAAATGGAGAACTGATTTCAGAAGGAATGGTTGTAGATATGATTAACGGTGTTGGAACTGATTATAACACAGGCACTCAATATTATGAGACTGAAGATTTGTTGCCTCATGTACTGACAGAGGTATGAATATATTTTTCTTATAAATTCTGTATAAAAGTTATGATAATTAAATATTACATAGGAGGATCGAAGACTGGCAGCAGCTCTTGTCGCAGTTCAACTACAGCAACAGCAAAAGCAGCAACAAATTCATAACCATCCTAATCCAGATGATCCTACATTACAGGATGTTTCACAGCTAGAAAGTCTGCCTCCTGTTAATGCTTATTCGATTGAAACAATTCAAGACCCTAATCCTCCGCCAGTTTATCCATCATTGCAGACGTATAAAAGAAATGTACAGCATGTTAAACAGGAGTTCATTAATGTTAAGTGTGAAGAAGATGTAGACATTTCTGCAGAAAGCAGTGAAGATGCAGTACCTACTCCAGGTCCTAAGAGATCACTACCTCATAAGAAACGGATTCCTAGAAAATTAAAGCAACAAAGTAAAAAGAATTTAGTGAAAAAAGAAAATTTATGTTCTAATCAAGATGCAGTGATGACAGAAATTACAGTTCAAGGAAACACTTTTAACTGTGAACTTTGCGGAAATAAATTCACTGGACAACTCAAATTTTTTGAACATTTAAAGGCAAGTACTAAACGTAAAACGAAATTATATCAGTTACTTTGTATAAATATTAAAAATTAAATATATAAAATGAACAACTATACTGATATTTTGAAGCAAGCTATATAAATTTACAAAAATTTTATTCTTTATCATTTAAGTATTACATATTTTATTTTGATTTTAAAATAATAAGTTAGTTTGTAATAAATTCAATAGTAGGAAAATCATATGAATGCTGAAAAAAATGAATTGGGGATTAATTTTCAATTTAATAATTTTTTATAGTCACATTATGAGCCTATCAAAGAAGAAAGAAGAATTTTAAACCAACCTGTAAATAATAATATAACAATAACTATACCTAATTTATCTGAATCATCAGTCCAAGGAGTTGTAGAAAATGCAATTGAAGAGTTTAGTGAACCTGAAGATATCATGGAAGGAATTAGGGATGTTGGTATGTATAGATTAAAAAGGCTTTCATTTCCTTTTTCTTTGTAAATAAAATTTTTCATTGTTTTATATTGCCCTATCTATTTATTTACGTACTCTGTAATTTTTACAATTACACTTATATCGATCCCATCACTTTATTGATTGATCCACCAATAAAGTTTGTATAACATTCTTACAGTACTATGGCAATGTTTTCATAAAATTATTTTTTTGTAACACTAAACTAAATAAGCACTCATTAATTCTAAAATTTTAAACTAATTTCATAGTTGAGGAAACTGGGGCACATATCGATGATGATGATGATGATGTAGATAACCTGCCTGATTCCAATAGTGGTACTACATTGTGGACACTCACAGAAATGCCAGCACATGTGGAACAAAAAGAAATGGAAGAGCCTATCCCTATAAATGAAGAGGATTTGTTTGAGAAAGATAAAACTAAAACATCAGATCCAGTTAAGAAAAAGAAAGCCAAAACTAAAAAATCCAGTAATTAATAAATTTTAAAAAATATTTCAAATAAAATTTAGAAACATATATTAAATCGTTTAATTGTTGCAGCTGATGGATTAAATTGCCCAAACTGTGATCGATTTTTCCATCACAAAAATAGCTTAGTATATCACATGCGTTCTCACAGTGGAGAAAGGCCTCATCAATGCGAAGTTTGCGGAAAAAGCTTCTTTGCTGCAAGTGCATTAAAAGTAGGTAGATAATATTAATACTTAAAAGTTCTATTCATATGAAAATGTTAAAAATAACTCATTTTTATCTAAACTGAATTTCTTTATCAGGTTCACAAACGACTGCACAGTGGTGATAAACCGTACAAATGTGAAGACTGCGGACGACATTTTCGTCAGTGGGGTGATCTCAAATACCACTCGACGAGCTTGCACTCCGAGCAACGTCAGTTCCAATGCGAGTACTGCGGCAAAGACTTTGCGCGTAAGTACTCGCTCATCGTTCACCGACGTATCCACACTGGTGAGAAGAACTACCGATGCGAGTACTGCAATAAAACTTTCCGAGCCAGCAGCTACTTGCAGAATCACCGTAGGATACACACGGGCGAGAAGCCACATCCTTGTGACGTTTGTGGAAAGCCTTTTCGTGTGCGTAGCGATATGAAGCGACATATGCTTACGCACTCGCGCCCCAGCAATCGTGCTGACAAGGCGAATGCGAAAAAGGCACCAGTAAACAAGACTGAGGCTAATGGTAATTTTCATTGAGAAATCTCTGACCGTAGTTTTTGAAGATATGATAGATTGATATTCTAAAGTATTTTACTTTATTGTGTACTATTAAAATTTTTTGTGAACAGAAAATTTTTCGTGTTGCAAACATTTTTTATCTCTTTTATCTATTTCAATTTAGGGAATAGCAATAGCAGTGATGACGGGATTAATAAAACGAGTCGGGCAATAAATGAAATCGTCCACGAGTTGAAACTTGAGGTTGATCCTAATGCAGTTGTCGTTGAATTGGTTGAGGTTGATAATAATGGAAGGGAAGACAATCCAGAAAGCATTTTGCCAGAAGTTGAGACCTTGGAATACGCTTCAGTCAACGTATCGCAAGCCGACTCGGTAACAAGCAACAATTCTGAAGATGTCACAGATCCTCTTGTTGTTGTCTCTCGAACGCCAGATACTTTGTAAGTCATTTTTTAAATTTCAGTTTCTTTTAATCCAATTACCAATATATCGATTACAGTAAATAATTAGTTGAATATGCTTACAAACTTATGAATATAATGAAACTTATTTTTTTAATGATGATTCACAAAGAACATTAATCATATTAATTCAAATGTTTCTTATTTTCAGAAACTTCGACATGCAACTGTATTCTATCAACTTGTAAAAACAATGCGTTAGCCAGTAAATCAGTAAATTTACTGCGTTTTGCGAAAAATGGCGCAGTTATTGTTTAAGTTAACATCGTTAACACTTGAAAGGAATTTCTACCAGAAAAATTAATTTTTTACACGGTTTTTTCACTGAAAAGAAATCGTATTTCTGTTTATTTTTAAAAAGACTGGTTAGAGCATTGGAAAATGCTAGAGTGAAATATGTATGTTCACATATACAGATCGGTCACACAGTTTGATATATTTGTCGCGGTGAAGTTGATATTGTTCTGATTTTTATGATTTTTATATATTTTAAACTTATATTTTAAATTATAACATATTTTTTGGCGATAATTTTATATTAGTATGAAGAATTCAGTCGATTATGTGTTATTAAATAGTATTTTCAATATTTTCTAAACTCTTGATGACAGTGAAGGTGATTTAAGATACAAAAACAAGTTCTAGATATTTTCTTTACTAAAGAGTCCTATTATTTTAAATAAAAATGTTATATTTTTTTATTTTTGCATGATATAAAGGATATTAAATGATGAATAATTTGAATCAACATTTACAAATACTTATTTTTAATTTCTCATGAAAAATTAAAGTTTATCTTCTCGTGTTATTTTACAAAAGCTATTTAAACGAAATCAGGATAGACGATTTTTTTAAATAAAAATTCGTTTTATTGGTATAATACAGTGATCATAAAGATACAGTAATCAAAGTTACTGTCTATTATTACAGTCGTAGCTTTACCGCGATAATTAAGTTGATGTAAAAAATTAATTTTTTTTTTATATATTAATCTAACACAAACTAACTGTAATCACATTTACACAACCGACCTGTATATACACTATAACATACTCTTATAAATATATCCTATGTACGTATTACACAAACTTATATAACGATGTTTGCTGTAATATTAATAGCGACAGTATATATGTATGTTTTAAATCTTAAACTATTTAGCAATTTATATACATGAATCAACGTTGAAAAATATATTTTTTATTACGTGGCAACGTTTACAGAAAGATAAATGTCCTTGCTTTAAAAAGTCTCTTTCATTGCCGTCCCAATTACAATAATACCGGTACTGAAACTGATGGAGTCGAGGAAGTGTCTTTTCCAATAAAGGCCTGAAGAAGTAATGTTACGTCCATCGATCCAAGTGCATCCTGCAATCTTTCGGCTGCTTGTTTACTAGAAATCCTGCAACGATTCACGGTAGTTTGAATAAATTATTTATATATAAATATGCATTTGATAAAGAAACATCGGATGACTTTTAAAGATACTTTTTACAGTTGAAGATAATAAAAGGTCAATAGAACCAGTATTAATCGTCGAATGAAAAATTTAGCTCGTCAAAATTGTTGGCCTACCTTCGTGAACCCTTGGCGCGCTCCCAATCAACGTACAAATCGGTAACGGCGCCGTGTAATCTCTGCAAAATCTCGTTGTCCCTCGTTAACTGTCCGCGCAATTCCGATTCATTTCTTAAAAGCTCCTGATACTCGGTACACAAGTCCGCTGGATTGTTTTTCATTTCCCACGTGTCGAGTGCATCCAGGATCTTTATCTTCTCCAAAAGAACGTTCGCTTCCTTTATCCGTGGGATGATCAGTTCGAGAACACGGGATATGCTTGCTTCGGCGACATCTGTAACGTGGAAGCGAGTAAGTCTCGTGATTCGGTTGCCCAATTGAAATTGTTAATAGCAGCTATTAAGTATATGGATTATTCACATTACCGCAGAAAACGTCGAGTCTGATTTTTCGTTTGGTAGCTTCTTTGGTGAGTATGTCTCGCAAAATTATTATCGTCGAGATGTTTTCACTGAGGAAAGAGGCACTGCCTTTCCTGTGATCAATCGATAATTTAACATTTTTTTTTCTCTTAGTTTTCTTTATTTATGCGATTAACCGCATTCTCAATTGATATATATATATATTTAACTTACTTATATTTACATTTCAACATGGTCCCGATGAACGCTGAGGTGTATATCATGGATGCCTCCGCTTCTTCTTCCTGAACCGAAGGTCTCTCGGGCACATCCGGCAATGCGAGAGCAAGCCAAGCGTGCATCTGAATACCGCGTAAAGGACAATTTTCGCGCGTTAGAAAATTTTACCGTTCGTTACCAAAGAAATAATCTTGAATATATATATACCTCGGCCATGGAAAATCCACCGGTCAATCGTAATTCATTGAAAGGTCCACCAAGAACTGACTGTTTGTCGTCGACGTGTAGTCTCGAGTGCAGGGACAAGGCGCAAATCGGAACCAATATTCTTCGACAGCACTTTGGTTGAATCTGAAACACATCCGAATACAACTTAAATTTGACAAACCGCACTTTTAATCGTTCAATGTTTCAAGAGATAGGCTGAACAATATATACGCAAATACCTGGGAAGTCACGTAGACTTGGAGAGTTCCGGGTTGTCCCTCGATACTACGCAACCTCATCTCTAGTCTATTCGTGTTATCCTGAATAAGATCAATTTCAATCGAGCTATTAATTTCAAGGTGAAACGATTCGAGTAATGTGGGAAATGCGTATTAAAGGGAAATTATTACTTGGCACCGATATGTGGCGAGGACAAAGTTTCCCTCGTTAGGATCACAGGTAGACAGGCTCATTACGGCGTTGTTACCCTCGACGTCCAACAGCTCGATAGGAGTGTCGGACTGTATTAAAATATTGTCTATAGATCTGTCCAGTTCCACCAGAAATGTGTACGAAGCGTCTTCCTTGTTCAGCGTCATCCTAATCGCGTCAATGTTAAAATGAAACCACATAGAAGACTGTGCTTACTTTCAATGTGTACATAGAACAATGGATATAAAAATACTGGAAATAACGATTTTACAAGTTGCATTTGCATCTTATCTAATTTACGTTTTCATATATAATTTCGCCAATCCGTTATTACTCAATATTGAGAATCAAATTTCAAAATAAATTTCATCTCGCTTACCGATGATTCACCGAGAGTATCAGCGGAGTGAGCGTATCGCCGGCAAACGCCGATCCCGTGTACTCCTTCTTCAGCTCCTCCTCCAGCTGCTGGATCTCGGCCTTCAGTTTCGCTATCCCAGCTTCGCCTTGAGCCGCTTCCAATAGTCCCGGTGGCTTCGTCGTCAGACCGAAAACTTTGCCGGAATAAGTCGTCACTAGGAGCTCGGGATAATCGCCCGAGCTTATGGTCCCACCTATAACTGTACTGATACTTTCTCCAGCACTCTGTGGAATCGATTGTAAAATCACTTTACGTAATTATTGCCTGCATTGCGTTGAGAAGAAATCTATTCAACGCAATTTTTGTTGGATTATTAACACGAAATTCATAATGTTCCGAAGTAGCAGAAGAAAAAATTATATCGTTACAAAAGAAAATGGATAAAGCATCATTTATCACTAACGTTAGCGTAATACATATCGGTTGTAGGAAAATTAAATGAATAATATAACTATTAACAACTTGCATAACGAAATCTCATCAGCGGCGTCGTGTCTTCGTCGGTAGGAAGCGTATGGACCTCAATGGATCCATCCTGCCTTCCGAGAATCAAGTCTATGCCGTCCTGAATCTCGTACGAATCTAAAGAAGTCACCTCGAAGCCTGGCTTATTCAACAGCCAGCTAATTCTTATATTCTTGTCGTTGTCCAGCATAAGCAGTCCAACTTTTCCATCAATTGTACCCATTAAAATACGATCGTGTGATTCCATATCCCCTTCCCTGTATATTTTTTTAAAAGCATATCGAAGATATTGAAATATTTAAAATATTAACATTACGCGATATGACATTCAACGCACCTGTAAGGTGTGAGTATCGTTGGGACGCTTGGTAGTCTCAAAACTGCGGGACTCTTCGTCCCATATAATACTCTAATCTAACGAAATAAAAAACAGGAAAAAAAATTATTGAATTGAATCGTAATGCAAACGAAACGAATGTGGAAATATGAAAAATTACCGCACAATCACCGCAAGCCAGTACCGCGAGAACCGCGGTACTACCGAGCGGCAGGAGAACGACATCGAGCAATTTCTCACCAGCCAAGTAGGAATCAGCGTCTCTGCAGTCCCGATATCGATGGTAAAGATCGCGGGCGCATGCTGCCAGATCCGATCCCAGTACGTATCTGAGAAAGCAATAATGATCCTTATTTAATTTCAAAAAGAAAATATGTGTTTTCATCGTGCATGTATATATATCTGTGGATTACAAGGCGGTAATGGGTTCTATGAGGCTAGTATCAAATTCAAGGAAGAGCTTTCCCTTTTTTGTGTAGCCCATGACGGTGTTCCCGTGGGCAAGGAAGAGTTTGTCCTTTGGCAACGAGGCTACACCGCCCAATACTACTCGATTGACTTTTGGTCCTGGCAGTGACTTGAACAAGACTTGTAACTCTCCCTTTTTGAAACCTGCGGAAAATTTTTTTATAATGTCAATTGTATGCGAAGGATCCAAATTTCATTCAAAATGATTTAATAATTAATAAATTTTAAAACTATTGAGCTTTGTATAGGGAGTGACTTTTCATTTGTATTATGTTGAAAGTAAACAAAGATTGCATCGTGCAGTTTATTCAACAAGTAGGCCTAAATATCTACTTTCACTTTGTTCTACCGACAAACAAAAGCCTAACGTATAAAAATAATTATTATGAACTTTGATGTATACGTTCGTAATTTGCAAGTATTTCAAAAGAAAGTTCTTTTCTACGAAGCTTAAATCCGAATCTGTCGAGAGAAACAAGTAGTTCCAAAGGCCACTCGAACACCTGTGCCGCACACAAAAAGTCCGTATAACCATAATCACCGAATATATAGAGAACTCCATCGTGATCGGCGACGGCGAATTTCTGGGGCTGTCTCGGCTCGGAGGACGGAAAGACCCGCGTGGTACCGCGCGACGTCACACCCACGCTCGCGTAATCCACTCGTGTGAGCGCGAGCGTCATTCTTCCCGACTAAAGCTTGTATGCATTATTCCACTCGAGCACCATCACCAACAAAACAGACGAGACAACAACAAACGCGGATTATTCTTAATTCGTTCGCGATGCAAATTCCGACCGAGTGACACTATAGGGCCTCGATAAAGGATGCGTGTATACGGAGGACGGACGCGTACACGCCGATCGATTTGTCCATGGCAACCGGGAAATCGTAACAATCCGTCTCCGGCGCGCCGATCTGGTGTGACACTGTGACAGTGTGCATATAGGTATATACTTCCTTCGCGCATTCTCACCTGCTGCATAATTCATTATAATATACAGTGTATACGCAACGATTCCACATGTTTTGTTGATGTAGGCTTGAAAGCTAAACGCATTAGAAATCTGATCGGAGATATACTTCATAGCTTTTGCACATTTATTTGTTTATATTTATTTCATTAAACGGGCTGAACTGCCCTTCAAAAATCATACGTAACGTGAAATGAAGCAAAAAGAGAAATTTCTTTACATAATATAAAATAGAAGTGAGTGGTGCAGAGTAATTAATATTGAATCGTTAATAATTTGAGAGACTTCTTGAAAGTAGATTATTTATCGATACAAATTAAATTCTAAGGGAGCAGATTCCACGAGCGCTTTGATCTATTTACTGCAGAATAAAATCCGAAATTCGAAGTCAAAGTATATCTTCGCATAATACTCCATCAAAACAGTGAAATAACATAATAATTCACATATATTATATGTTACTTTTTAACTTGTATACATACATATATGGCGTGTAATGAGGCCTACGGTGGCTCAGTCGACAGAACCATATAGGCACGTATAGTCCGAAGGTCCCGGGTTCGAGCCCAAGTCTCGACCGATTGACACAAGCACCTCTGTAAAATATTACATGTTGCTTTGTTTACAAACACACCGTAGACCTCCGTTGCTGATTAGCAGCGAATGGGAGCATAAAAAATTTAACGTTAACGTTTCGACTAGAGTAGCTAATATGGGATTGATTTTATTATAAAAGTGTATCCTAACAAGTAGTTGATATGTATAGTAATCATTTGGAACCTCTTATGGGGCCATGCCGGTAGTCCGGATGAGTTTAATAACCCGCAGAATGGAATTACTATACGTAGATGATTATCTAATATTGTAATTTCAACCTCTTCCTTTAATATATATGACTATACTTATAGTGAAATAAATTCGAGAATACTAGAGCTGAACTCTGATCTGATTACATAATATTTTTACAATTTTTATCGTAGATTACAAAGTCTTAATAATTTTTCTGGATTAGTTATTAAAGAATTATATGTATAAGAGGATAGAGTAATGTAGACATTAGAACTTGGCTACTACATAAAGTGATGAATTTTTATGGTTTCATTACGTTATACTATTTACCAAAGACGAAAAATAAAAAAGTACGTGTTATATGTTTCAATTGAAGGTCTCTTATCGGAGGATGGTTTGACCAGATCTTTTGATGACAATGCGAGTGGCCATACTCGTAGCGATGGCGCAGTAGTCGTCTTCCTCCAGAAAGAAAGTGATGCCAAACGCAATTACCAAGAAATTGTCAGTCTTCAAAACTGTTATGGAAAGTCCCTATAATTCAATGCTCTTTCCCGGTTTAGAAACTCAAATTGAGTCAATGAAAACTACGCTAAAGGATAGTGGACTAAAACCCCATGAAGGAAGCTGACGCAGTTGAACTCCAAGCCTTCGACTCGGTGTTTGGTAAACGCAAAAACCCTTTACTTATGGGTAGCGTCCATAGGCACAACAACCATGGGTGTCCTGGGTGTCGTGGCACCCACTGCTTTTGGATGGACACCCACTCAATGGGTGTCGAAGTCATGTGCTGAATATTTTATCGCGAAATAAATGCCATTAGATGAAAAAAATAACAAAACTTTAAACCGTTACCCCGGATTCCTCGATTTGAAAATTTCAAAAGGATAAAAAGATTGTTGACTATTCTCGACCTTTTTATATGTAATTATTTAAACTCCATACTTTTAAACTACTAATACTATGTTCTATGCTTAAGAATTTTAAAGGCATACAAAGATTCTTGACTTAATCTCCCTTTTTTATGTATAATTACTTAAACCCTAATGAGAGTTTGCATCCAATAACCCAATGTTTTAAAGTACAGTATTTTATTGTGAAAAATATTCCTAGTAGATAATTATTAGTAGATATTAGATATTGACGGAGTCTGCTGTCTCTCGATACATATTTTTTCGCGGAAAAGATTCGGCGGCGAAACTTGCTTTCGCGAAATTTGTTTGAGCGGTATAGAAAAATAAACACGATCATTCGTTTATTGTTTCGTCTCCGAGGTGGACGCACATAGGTACGTCCAGTTTTAATTTTTTTATAATGAGTCTAGATCAGTGGTTAAAAAGTGGAAATAAACGAAAACGTTTAGATACATCAACTAATTCAAATGAATCTGAAACTCAATCTGAAGATAGTGTGATCCAAAAAACAATTATTGCGACAGTTGCCCAAGGAGAAGCAGAAAATGAGGGTAATTATTAAATTAAAATAAACTATTTTTCTTTACTTAACATAAGGTAAAGTAGGTAAAACTCGGACAAAATGAAAACTGGAAGGTATACCCGGACAGAGACAAAAGATATCAATTATTAGTAGTAATCTTGCCTAAATAATAAAACTAAAAATTAGCTTTTAATTTTCAATGTTTCGTCTTCA
>UELV01139420.1:0-13713 GCA_900490015.1 Megastigmus stigmatizans
TATATATATATATATATATATACAATATGTATATATGTATGCTCTCGCGCCAGTCTCTCTTGGAACCTTAACGTTTCATTAATTGTGGCCATTCGTCAGTTGTCATCGCGCGCGCACACACGCACACAGGCACACACTCGCTTTTATGGTAATGCCGCGTGTGCAGAAAGCTTGTTGATATGCGCATTATTAGGCTCTCAAGGATGCTTATTCTTTCGCGCGCGCCAAGGAGAACTTTCGCAGCTCGAGCTGAATTTTTTCTCACCCCTTTTTTTTTTATCGCGCACTATTGATTATACGAGATTTTGCGATTTTGCAGTCGAGGAGCTAATTCTCCGCGGCCCTCGAACTTCTCGAATGGAACATATATACGGAATAGTTCGAGTCTCTGTGAATTTGCGTCTGTATAAGGATAAAATTGAAATGTTGGAAAATTTCAAGTGGTAAATGCTGTACGTGGACTTTAAATTGCTGATTGCAGGGTGAATTAAGGATGTAAATACATGGTAAGTAGTTGGAGACTGAAGGTGTTCAAAGACTCTGCAAAGTTCGACTTTATTATCTAGCGGAAAATCTAGTCTGCGCGCAAAGTGAGCTTACCACTCTACAAGATTAAGCGCGATTAGCACAAGTTTTGCCACATTTTTTTTATTTCATCAATCCCGTTTATCTTAAATTCTAAATGAACTATCAACAAATAAGATAGCCGATGACACACAAGCTTAAAAATTATTTCTTTTATACAATTTTATCGATTCCTACATTCCAGCGCACGAGATACAATATTATCAACCGTCGACGTATTTCACGAGTGCAGCACAAATTCGAAAAACGAGAGTAACGTACTCGAAAGAGAATTGCAGATATATACGTCGTATAGCTGACGTACGTATGCGTATTAAAATCTATGGTTAGCTGAACACGAATATTTTTCTGCCTCGGTAAAGAAACATAGGGCCACCCACGCTGCGCGCATACAATTCTAAAGAATACACATCGAGCGTAATTGAAATCCGGCGTCTTTAAAGCTCAACGAGAGCACACAATAACAGGTCGGGAAAAAAATAATACCACGGTTTTGTAATACATTATTATACAACGCCGGCGAGGAATGGCGAAGTCGGCCCTTTATTGCCCCCATTTTTCATTTCGATAATTCGAGTAGAGGCCGACGACGATGACGACGACGAGCCTGGAGCGCAGCTGAATATTTCATTACCATTAACGAGCGCACGTATAAAACGCCGCTCGCCCGGTCGTCGTCGTCGGTTGTCGCGTCGAAGCTACGCGCCGGAATTCAATCTCACCGCGTTGCGCACGGCTACGGAGAATGTATCGCTATACGGCGGCGTTAACGACGAGTGCGGATAATTGCCGCGGGAAAAAGTGTCGTGGACAAAAAAAAAAGGGCAGCCGAATAATGAGCGCATAACTACTCAGGTATTTTTCATCTTAGCGCGTTGACAAAGATGAGTATCTCGACAAAGAAATGCAGAAATACAAGTAACTTTTTTACAACGACAAAAAAACTTGTTTTTTTCAAAATAAAGATAACCTGAATATTTCACGTTTTACATTATACTTGGATAATATAGCTTTAGATTTAGAGGAAATTCATATATTCTGGGAGTTATAAAAATGTACGTTTGAAATAAGACGTATACATTACCTGCACAAGCTTGCGGCGGAAGCGGAAATATAAGTGTGGTCGAGGATTTTCTTCTGGCAACTGCGCAGCCTAAACTTTGGGGCTTGAAGCTGCGCAACTGCTGCATGAAGTCCGAACACTCCATCAGCGCCACGTCGGCAAAATGCAAGTCGCAAAGAATTTGATTTTTGAACCTACGCGTCGGTTAGTCGGAACAAAGCAGAACAGATGCTCGATACAGTTGAATAAATCCATTTTGAACTTTTGCGTTACGAGTAAGTTTTATAAATTATTAATATTCACTCGAAAAATCGTGGAAATTTCAAATGTACCTATATTAATGCAGTTTTATACGTATCGAGAAATAATATTATTAAAATTGGATCAACAAAGCATTCGTGTAAGAGATTTTTATGCCACTGTACGTTAATGCTTTATATTGAAGCTTAATATACTGAACGTTGAAAAATCTAAACAAGCGAGCTTCATTAAAACTCAGAATTCGATGAAACGCTAGAATTAATTTGAAATTGCCAAATGTTTAATTGCACCGTATTTACATATAACAACATAATATTCATTATTATTACAGTAGTATTTTAACTTTCTAGTTTTGACAATTTTCCGCTTTGCAGAAATGTTGAAAAATTCAAATACGAGATAGAAAGATAAGAAAGAAAATCGTTAGTAATCGTTTATAGTTAGTAATGAAAAGTGTTGTTACCTGCGCGCCCGTTTCTGATTGGGTCCCGTGAGGTTGAGGCCGCAGCTGTTACATTTTAGGCACTCCTCGTGGTAGTGGTTGTTGTCGTAAAGCGGGGATGGCTCTGGGAACATTATGCAAACGTATCTTTCAATTGCGTGTGATCAGTCATCGCCTCTATGTAATAATCGTATTCCAAATAATGTGCTTATATACATTCTGTTATACGAATGTTTCAGTGAATATATCGGCTTTTAGTCAGACATCATCGCCTTGCTGATTGCAGATCCATAATCTTTAGCAGCAGAATTGCTTTGTTTGGCAAATGGTGCTTGTCGGAATACTAATCTAAATTATTTTACATTTATACATTCTGCAAAAACGCTATATTGCGGATGCAACTGTGGCTCATATATTTTTCTAGACACATATTTTGCATTTATAGCCCTATCGTTCATGCAAATTCTGTTTTAGACAAGTAGTAGAAAATAGTTTTAAATATGCGAACGGATACTAACAGATATTTCTTTGTATAAAAAGGAAATAGTTTTGAATAAATTATTTTGTTCATTCGCTATTATATCATATAGACAAAAAGGATTATACTTCTTTGTAGCAGATTTGTTGTATAGTCAAAAAGAATGTTTTTTCTTTTTGTGAAAATGATATTATTTTAGAAGGAAAAATGTTTTTAAGGAAAAGAGAATTATTCATAAAGAGTTTGTTCAAAAAGTATATTTCTTTTTAAAAATATAATGTAATCAAAAACTAGGAAGTAGCAGCTGTCCTTTTTAAATTCAACAAATTTTCCAAATGCATCTTGAAGGACAGCTATTTATCGAGCAATAATATTCTCCTTGAAAGAATAACCACGGATTCTTCCGGTAAAATACGATGTGCTTGCGGTCAGTGGATATCCTTCAACAGGAGAAGTGTACGTCTAGAAAGTAGATTATTTTACTTATGCAGCGAGTATAGCGTTGTAATTGCAATCTTAATGAGAGTTAAAAGTGAAATTCCAGCCTTCGACGTTATAAACACTTCACTTTGGAAACCCTAACAAAAGCCCGTAACGTTAATTCGTCGTATTACGTTGAGCCAATCGAATCTTGGCTCTCTCTCTCTCTCGGTCTAACAATACGATTGGATCGCAGAGAATCGGCTCGCGCACGAGGGTCGCCATAAATCGCCAACAATACGCTCGGCGCCTGCAGAAAAATTCAAAAGCTCTCAAAACTCAAGCCTCGAGCCCATAAATTTTTCATCCCACACATAACCAACGTCCTCAAGGTAGGTATATATACATATATATGTGAAATTTAATTCGCCGCGCGGAGCCAGGCACAGGAGCATGGATCGATAAGATATTCGTCGCACGTATTCCGTTTCATAATAAATAGGCGATCGGCGGCTGCTGCTACTGCTGCTACTGCTGCGACCAGCGAAACGCGAAGAGAGAGAGAGAGAGAGAGAGAGAAGAAATCTTGGCACGCGCCAAGGTACATCGATTTCCAATGGCTCGAGCGAGCGAGCGAGCCTCTCCCAACCGAGTCTCTCTCGTTCCTCTCTCTCCTTCTGATAGATGCAGCGATGGTCGCGATCTTTTTTGTCGTCGGTTCGCGCGGTTCGCGACCAGAGGAGGGGGAACCGCGGCCCGTCGAACCTAGACTTTACGTATATAATGCTAGTGAATCGTGAACAACGATGTATTATGCGATGCACTTTGGTCTGCGCCAGATATTAAATTTGACTATCGAGCCAACGTGATGTATCTTTTTGTATGCCCCTGTAAATATACGCTCTCCGCGGGAATCAATTAGGTTATTACATGGCTTTGGATGCAGGAGGACTTTTGATATTCATATTACGAGAGGATATGAATATCATCTGGTCTTTATCGCTGGAATGTATATTATATCGGCAGTAAGGGACTTCGGATTCCAACGAAAATCGCCCTGTTATACGTCGCAGAAAAATATGATCGCTGATACTCGCTATCTTTCGAAATATATGTATCATCTCTCTCTCTCTCTCTCTCGCTCTCTTTCAAACTGAATACACGTAAAAGTAGATGAAGCGCTATATAAATATTTGATTTTTACGACACGATCTCGAAATATGAGCTGCAATCGATTCAGCAAATAGCACAAGAACTTAATCCCGTAATACCTACTCCCACGCGTTAGCTGTATATGAACTGAATCCTGCACGGTATTGTTACTTCGCACACATTCATGTACTATATAAATGTTTCGACAAAGCTATTTTTTACCCAATATTTATATTGTATACGTAATCGTGTGTTTTATAATACATTTAGAAATGAGCGATGGCATCTGTGGGAGCTGTCAACCACACTTATAAATACTATGGCTGTTGGTGGTTGTAATTGGTACGAGCACCTTCGGATATTCATCTTTTGTTACACGAGAGCTGTCATATTTTTGTGTCAAGTAGATTCTCTTACTTCCGGAAGATACATCCAAAGAAAAAGAAAATATCAATGCCTACTAATGTCTACACTGACCTATCAAAATAGCTTTACACCGTAACTTTTAAAATTAAGAGAGGCAAAGTCTGTACGTTACAATATTGTACCTATACGCCCACTTGATTCTTTGGGAGAGCTGTCGATCTACCGTGATCTTGATAACTTGACACGCGTCGAACGCGTACGTGCACGCGTGAAAATCCCGCGAGTGATTTAATGCGGGTAACGAGATATGCGTAGATAAATGTAAGTTATACATTTTACTCGCGCGGGGGAGGAAGGAAATTTCGTGCCTGAATGAACCTTATAAGGCACTCGATCTTGCCCTGACACATTTTCTATTTGATAGATACGAAATTCATCATTTTTACGATCGGGTGCCAGTCTTGAGAAATAATGATGGGGGAGAGAAAAGACTCTGTCGCGGTACTAAAGGTTGTATTATAAACTTCATTGAACATTTAGATTGTTTTCGCATTTTCGATATTCCTATCATGTGTGGCACGTATAAATCCCATAAACAATTTAGATTCGAGCGCAATGTTCGTTCTTATTATAATCTACAGCCTTAGAAAATTTTCGATAATACTTGGCTTCCACAAATTACTTATACAATATAAGTTTTCGAGTAATCTCGCTTTTATTTTAAAACCTTCGCTCATTTGAATAAAATTTCCAATCGACTTAAAAATTTCAAGAACTGAATTAATCGTCGTAATAATGAAGCAGCATCTAATACAGTCGTCGAAAAATCTAAAACATTCCAGCAGCGCAAACGTCGCGCATATCCCACTCGCATATTCCTCGTCCTTTAGACATCCGTCGCCAAGTCGTCCGGCCGAGATATTCAGAAGAGACGAATATCAGGGAATATAGAGCCGTGTTATGTCCACGCGAGACCGAGTCCGAGAGAGAGAGAGAGATCAGGGTGTGGCTGTCGTATACGCTTTCCCTCACCCGCAGCTCTCTTTCCCCACACGGACGCGGCTCACGCACATCCGTCTACACACACACACACCCACACACACATATGTATATGTATATATATATATATATATATATACATTTCTTAGCGAGGGGTTATAGAGAGGCATTCCAGCGCATGCCGTGAGGAATTTTGATATAAGACGGGTGGGGGAGAGCCGCTAGACTGCTAAACGCGCGGAGGAAATGAAGGGAAGCTGGCGCGCGGTGCGGAGACTTGCCTCCCGGAACTGCGTCGCTCATTTTTTCCCTATATATATGATGCGCTATATGCGAGGGGAGCCCCAACGATAGAGATATGGACTTTTATTTCCCTTTTTTTTCCTTCTTCTTCTTGCCTGACTCGATCTCTCGCTGCTGTGGCGAGAAGAGCTCTATCATCTCGTGGAGTTTGGCCCACCCCTGTCGAAGGAGTGAATTGCCCACGGAGCTTTCGATATCTTGATGACAAACGTCTCTTTTTGCCTGCGGGACGAGGCCGAGTATAGCGCTGGTGGTGGGGTTTATGTGCAGTCGAGTGGGTTGATCGATAAATTGCAGGTGTTAAAAGGCGAGCCCGATGAATGCCGAGAGCTGCTGCGGATGGGAGGGGGTGCGAAGAAAATAATGTAGCGCGGGCGTATTTGTTGCGATATGGATTTTCGATTTTCATCGACTCACGATGCGAGTTTTATCTTTTGGGTTATTGGGGATATATGTTGACTACGAAAATTTAGTGAATTCGCTTCCTTTTTATGATTTATTGGGCTGCGGAATAAAATGGTTTGATATGCCGTGTATTTTCTTTTTAATTAATTTCGAAGTACCGGCAAATGCGATATTACTCGAGATAATTAATTATGTTCGTTTGAGTGAAAATAGTAATGTATGCTTTGTCTCGGTGAATGCTTAATAGCAAGCGCTACTCGCAATAATTTTATCAATGTCAAATGATGAAATTTAATTGAATTTAACGGATATATTACGACATTAGTTGTACTGTATAGTAATTGCAATTAATAATCGCATATTAAAGTATTCATTAAAGCCATTAATCATTCGAAATACGAAAAATTCACTATTATGTATACAATTATTAAAAGTTTCATATTATTTCGCATGATATAAATTCGTTCAATCAATATGCATTTGTATTATTGCGTCGTCATTAATGCATACATATGATTTCTGTATCCTAGAAAAACTATTAATTATTGACGCGACGGAAAAAGCAACTTACATAAAAGTTAGCGCCCGTTACTTAATTAACCTCGGCTGATTTCTCCCGGGACGAATCGCGCGCGATAAAAAATTCGCGACCAATACGGGAATTCCCCGACACTTTTCCCAAACTTTTCGTCCACATTAGTTTTTCCCAGCGATATTATCCTTAAGCTTGTAGACCGTCTCTTGAATTCATAATTCATGAATAATCCTCGTATTTCCCGATGTTATTATATTGGACCGATGTCATTTAAAAAGTAACAGTATATATGAGGTAACTCTGACACTTGGATCGTCTCGTGAATCGTCGTCTCATTCGGTATAGCCACTACATTTATCAAAGTGATCGTGACAATTGATATTGATAGGATAAGTCGATGGTTGGCTTTCCGGGGCG
Organism: Megastigmus stigmatizans; assembly: GCA_900490015.1. Lineage (NCBI taxonomy): Eukaryota > Metazoa > Arthropoda > Insecta > Hymenoptera > Megastigmidae > Megastigmus > Megastigmus stigmatizans. The sequence goes on from UELV01139420.1 coordinate 7,427, forward strand.
AAAGTTTTTCCATTAATTCGTGAACAGATTCTTAATGGTATTTATTATTGACTACGTGAATCTGTTACTGATCGATTGTGTGCACAGAACCACAACTATACGTTCAATTACACGCACTATCTTATAATGTTACTATGCAAAAAGAAAATTGGTTTTATCACTAATGTCAAATTATAAATCTCCGTATTCGATTTTATATGTATATTATTATTTATAAGCGTAAGCCGTTTTTTATGTATATTATATTATATATATATATCAGTAATGAAAATTTTCAATAGGTAAACATTTAGAAAAGTGATCGCGAAAGTTGATATTTTTTCCATGCATACTAACACATCTACTTTTCCCTTATTCAATAATAAGTCTCTAAATCAAGTTTTGAAGTAGATTGATCGATTCCTTCATGCACGGGAAACAATTTACGTGTAAATTTGGGACTTGAAAGAAACGAGTTCATCTAAGAACATTCATAATGTACTCGATTATACCTTCATCCTTTGTTATAATTATACGCTGTGAAACTATCTGTAGATTGCTAAAATTCACATCTTTTTACTTATTGATGCAAAAAATACCACTGCAACATAATCAAGACTTGATGTCAACGAACGAGCAAAGCGAATACAGAAAACCACCTTCAACAACTTGACAGAAATTGGAAGCAAAGATGGTTATAAAGCGAAATATTTCGAATGTTGAATTCGTCCAAGAGAGAAAAAAAGAACAAGAAAGAGGGGAAAAGACCCGATTTACCCGATCTGCTTTCCCTCTTAAAGCCACCCACGCGTTCCGCCGCTTTATCGCCTTCCATTTAGCGAGTCTAATCTTTCAAACGACGCTCGACGCTTTCCTCGTCTGTCTTATTTTTTTTTTTTCACTCTCTTAAGCGAGACGGCCGCGCTCTATCCTTTTCTCTCTCTCTCTCTCTTCTCTCTCTCCCGCTTTGCCAGCACTAGACTATATAAAGCGCTCCGCTTTTGCACATTCCAAAAGAAAGAAGGAACGAAGAAGCGAAGCTTTTCCCCCGACGTCGAGTTACTTGCAAATATGGAACGACTTGCACTGACTTGAATGTAACGCCTAGTTTTTGTTTACTCACGGCAATGATTTTATCGGTATTGGATTTTTATACAGCGACATTCGTTTTGATAGTTTGTTGTGTCGATAAAAGGCGACGATGCGGAGATTTGATAACTGTACTTTTTATAATTAATTAAAATATATAATAAGAAAATTTAACAATTACATTTATACGAGGTGTGATTTTTTTCCGTTTTACATAATAACTATTTTAAAGGATTATATTGCTTTTTGTATAGATTGTCAATCTACATAAATCCTGTAATCTTTTACTGAGGGAGAAATGTATTTTATGCAATACCGAACACACATACCGAAGGCAAGTAATATTTATTTTATTTTAAATATTATTCGACTAGCTCATAGAGAATTATTAAAAAGAGCAATCATTTACCAGCTTTGCATCAATCACACGCCGAACAGACATTATTTATCAACCATTCATTCGACAGCAATAACACATGTACAATTTTATTCAATCCTTGTCAAAGGGCTCGAATACACGCCCTGCAGAAAACATCAATACACACGCAATACACAAGGATGCAACAAGCCACAGAAACTCCGATAATGGCCTTCGAACCGCCAGTCCCGCCGTTTCCTTCCACTCCCTCAAACAAATCCACGCACATATCCATTCCAGCTGAGAAAAGCCCTATACGTATAGCAGCCGAGAAAACATCGAGTTTGTCAAGCATCGATCGGAACGAGCGCTAAAAACCGGATGAGATTCACTTTGCTGAGCGTTACGAAATTTTAGCTCACTTTAACGACGCGCGCCCGAACAAACACTGACTCTGCCCTCCTCCTCCTTCTATACCTATCGCTAACGCCGTAAATGAAGCGAGTAAACAGACGGTGTATATACACAATAAAGGATATCATGCGACTACGTGTCTGTGTATCTGTATCGGGAAGAGCGTTAAAAGGATTCGCTCGACGTTCCTCTGCTGTGCGCGAGTTCAAGGCGCGAATCAATTTCCATTCCCGATGACGAGCTGCGCGAAGCCTCTCTCTCTCTCTCTCTCGCCTATTTGCAACTTTATCGCTTTACCGTGGACGAATTCAAAGGAGAGCGACATCGACGAGCTTTTTCCAGGCCCCTGTATTAGTTTAGAAGGGGAGAGCGACGCGGGGAGGGAAACTTTTCATTTTTTATTCATAACTCGCGTGGATGCGAAATTGAGATGACGCGGAGTAATCTGATATGCTATACCGAAATTCCTAAAGTTTTTTTTTAGAATTTAGGTGTTCGATCCTCGAGCTTCGGTGGGAAAGTTTGATAACTTCATTTTCAGACTTGATTCTCTTTTGTTGGTGAAGAGCTGGAATTTTCACGTAAAGTTATTCCCGTTTTAACGCGTGCATGATCGAGTGCTATATTTTAATTATAAAAAAAGCTTCGTTGTTGGATAATGCGTGTGACTTATCGCGAATGAGAAAAAGGTCGTTTGGCGGATCAAGAGATTCTCAGTGAAAAGTCCGGGATTAGTCAGACAACACGGCGCGCGACCTTTCTTCACATTCGCCGCGTTAACTTTCAGCTACACTTCGCCGGCTCGCACCCTTACTGCAATTATCACGCTAAGCTCTATGTTCCAATCTAATTTTTTTTTTCCTGAATTTCTTAATCCCCGTCGTCATCTTCCAACAAACATTCCCTGCTCGCATTATGTATTAAAGCTGCGTAAAAAACCAGGCCGAATTCAAACTTTTCGCCACACCTTCGTTCAGCGCAAAAGACGACCCAGCTCGTTAATATTAAAGAAGAGATTTTTAAAAAAGAAGAAGAAGCGGGCGTTATACGAAGCCGCGAATAAATAACCGATAAAGCACAGACTGGGTGCTATAAGCTTTTTTTTCCCCTCATCATCGACGCCCGAGAGAAAAGCTCGCCCACATACAGAGGCCTGGGCATCGCCGAAATCCTCGAGATACGTGCCGGCGACGCGCCACTTGCTACACACAAATACACACTCACACACACACAAGGACACTCGGCGTCCCTACAGCACGAAAAAACAGCTTTCTTCACTTTTCATCTGGCCGCGCGCTACACCCGCCAACAATAATAAAGCCGGCTAACCTCGACCGACAGCCGGAGATAACGCGATTTTTCTCTCTTGTGAACCTTCTTTTATATATATAAACGTATACACACGCACATACACACACAGACACACGTATAACAACGTAGACAGAGAAAGGTTGGATCGAAGATCTGGGCGCGTTGAAAAATTTTTCAATTAAAAGCCCATTAGCCGGGCATTAAACAGGGATTGGAAAATAATTCGATTATCTCGTGAATTGAATTTTCCATTCAGTCTCTTCACTGCCGCGACACTCAGTCACTACAGGAGCTTCACCCTATATACATACATACATACATATATATATATATATATATATAGAAATATATATCCTCTCCTTTCGTCGCCTCGCTCGCGCATCCACAAGTGTTTCCATCACCTCCCCAATGTCTACCACTACTACTTCCACTTCTTCTTCGTCTTATTATATATTCTCTCTCTCTCTCTCTCTCTCTCTCTCTCTCTCTATCTCTTTCTCTCTGCGCGCGTTACGCTCGGATCCGGTCGTATAGTAAATACTATTTTTCACGCGTCGTTCTGACGTGGCACGTGGAAGGAAAAGTGCGGAGGAGGGGACCTGGGAAAAAGCCTTTTCACGCTCGTGGAAATTTAATGGTGCGGAGCATAACTATAGGGTCCATCAACATTGTTGTCTCGTTATATGTGTGTGTATGTGTGTGTGTGTGTGTGTGTGTGTGTGTGTGTATGTGCGGTAGGTGACACACTCGGGGTCTAATAGTGAGTCTGGAAAGTTTTTCTCCTTCGAGTCTAGATTTATGTATTTGCAGCTTGGCTTTTAAGGGCTCGTATACTCGCGAGCTTATGTAACCATTTTTCTCTCTTCTCCACGACCAGAGCTTTCTTATCGAATCACGTCAAACTTCGTCAGATTTTTATTTTTCTTTCTGCGTTTAAACTCGATGTGGCTTCTCTATTTTATTTTAATACGTAAAAGGGGGCGAATCTCGCGAGAAGCAGAAATCTGGTTTCTGCTGAGTAAGAAATCCTACGGAAGTGTAATATTATCAAATTTTGCTGAGACATATTTGATAATGAACAAAAAAAAGGAAAGTGTTATATGTTATAGATATTTTGTTTTATAAAAAAATAACTGATAGATAAACGTTTATTTTAATTTATGTAAAGATGAGAATCTTTTATTTTTATTCAGAAAAAATTTTACAGTATGTTTAAAATTGTCGGTTTAGATATATAGGGAAACTGCATTTGCGTACGGTGTAGTAGTAAAATGTTTGAGGATTTGAAAAACTGCTAAACGAAGCCAATGCCGAACCATTTTGATCAGGTTGTAAAAGTAAAGCTCAGAGACTGAATCAGTTTTCGTTCTGATACATTGCTATAGCTTCCAAAAGGTTTTCCAAGCAAAAAAGTTTTATAGCTTTGCTTGTATGAATTTTTCAAAAAAAAATTACATCAAGATATTTCAGCAAATATTCCGAATAAAGCAATTTCCCTATATTGACCGATACACGCTTACGAACTACTCTAAAATTAAAGAAGAAAATAATAAAGCGCACTCACATTTTATTCGCAAAGTAATTTAATAACGTAAACCTTAATAATTCCCACAGTTATTTAAGGAAGCGAAATATACCAGCTTGTTAGCCAGTTTATTTTTAAGCCCCGCCGGATAATCGAAATCAAACTGGGGGGTAAAGCAATGCTAGCGATGCAGTAAAGTTTTATTTGCCTATATATTTACAGTAAACTCAGTTATACCCGCTGTTGGCGTAAACAACGAATTGATCTCGCGACCCTACATATGCAACGAGCTTTTAAACAAAAACAAAGAAAAGCAAATCAAACACATCGATTTCTGTCGAAAAATACAAACGAAACATTTTTATGTCGTCCGCTAAACGGAAATACGCAATTTCGAGGCAGAGAGAGAGAGAGAGAGAGAGAGAGAGAGCACTTTTAAAAATTATACCCGCATGGCGGATGAATTCTGAAAAAAAAAAATGAAACATCGGGACACGTTGGCCGCGTCGTCGTCGTGCATTCACATTAACCGCGAGAGTCTAATGGATTAAAAAAATGACGACCCAACGATTATCACGCTAGCTGTACTATAAGGGCGAAAAAGAGAGGAGAAACGTCGGACTCGAGTCTCGCGCGTTTCATCGCTCAAAAACAATCTTTTTAATACGACCGCTGTGTACACGATACACACATACAACACGTACATACAGGTTCTCGCGATATAATCGCATAACAGAAAACGTTACACAAGGCCGAGCAATCAATAAACTTTCAAACATCGCCCGTCGTACCCATAATAAAAACATTATGCTCTCGATTCTCGCCGCGTACACATCACGACCTTTTCCCTAACCCTAACCCCCTCGTCCTACCCTCCTCCCATTCATTCGTCGATGCTTAAACTCAATTTCGGTCCGACACCTGTAAGCAACTCCGCCGTGTTCGATTTGAGGAAACCAGACCCATATACAGGTATTTAAGTATGTAATTGAAACACCCTGTCCTAAATGGATCAAACTATAAAAAAAATGATTAATTCCTTTCTTTCTACCGAACTATTTTACAGCTCGAAGAATTGCGGATTTCCAACGAATTTAATTCGATATTACATTTGAAGGATTTTAATGATTTACGACGGGCGGCTCGTAAAACTTTTTATCGATGCACATAAAGAAATATACGCGCTTTTAATTACGCCACGCGCATCAAACGTTACGCAAAGCAGTTTTCTATAGTTCGTAGTACGTGCCCCGCCGCGTATATATATCACCGTGCGAAAACCTCTTTTCACCTTTATACATACCGCGCATTTACATAATAATCTTTTTTCTCGAATTGATGCGAGGGCATTTTTTCAATCAGCAGCAGCAGCAGCAGCAGCGGACGACTAGACACGTCCACCGTCTCTGGATTTACAGCCCTAAGAAAAGGAATCACACATCCCCGGGATCAGCGGAACATTTGTCAAAGAACTAAACCGAGAGCAAAAAAAAGGGAGATAAATAAAGGAAAGAGAGAAAAGAGAAAGCGAGAGAGAGAGAGAGGGGGGGAGGAAAAGTAAGCGAAATCGTGAGTTCGCCACGTTGTAAAGGTACGCGCAAAGCCAAGGCG
>UELV01139420.1:13733-33267 GCA_900490015.1 Megastigmus stigmatizans
AGAGAGAGAGAGAGAGAGAGAGAGAGCGGGTATATTTACGAGATAGAAACGAGGGATGAAAGAGAAGGAGGGGGAGCGGCCGAACGGAAAAGGCACTGTAACGTCTCGTCTGCTGCAATGTTTCATTCGGCTTCGCCTACTGCTATATATCCCCAAGCTTATATAAGGAGGCGCGCGCGGGCGTTTTGAATCCGCCCGCGGGATGATAAACGAGCCCCGATATAACGACGACGCGCGGATTATCAATTTTAAAAAGCCGCCTATAAACGCATTATGAAGACGCTAAAGGCATGACTGCCTCTCCGGCATCGCTTATTCGAATCAACGACATGGCTTAAATAAATAAGTTCGGAGGAGGAGAAGAAGCGAAGAGGGATCTCTATTTCAAAAGTGGATGGGACCGGGAGATATCATATCGCTAAAGATTTGAAGGCAGTTTTGAAAATTGAAAGGATTCTTTTATACCGCGACGAAGCGCAATGATTCGTCGGAACGAAATTGTGCAGAGTCTGCGGTGAATCGATTTTTCTTCTTCCGAAATCTCACTCGAGATGTGATGAAATGCTAATTTTGTAAAGATAAACTCGGTCGCTTTTAGGCGAAAAACCCCCGTGTATACATATATACGGGGATCGAATTTATGGGATCGGAGTGGGCATGTTTTTCTTACAGGCTATACCTACGCGATGATATGTGTGTTCTCTTCCGAGGAGTCAGACGATAATTCCGTAGAGATTAATCGGACGTCCTCGCCACCGGCAGCGGCGGTGGCTGCGAGTGTTTGGAAGAAAAGTTTGCGTGCGAGTTGTCCCTTTTATAGCTGTGCGCCCACGCGACTTATTGACTCTGGCCCCGTTTGGAAAAAGAAATTACAGCTCCCTGACTTTCTTAGGCTACTTTTTCGATGGCTTTCTTATGAACTCTGTAACTATACGGGGGAAACAAAAACTTCGGTTAGTTTTTTTTTTTTTAAGGCGTGGACTGACGGGGCAGTTTCGCATTTTATTGGAAGGTAGATTAATGACGGAGAGCTGAATTTTCTTTCTTCTTTTTTTTTTTTTGTTGAGGAGGGAAACGTCTGTTTATAAGGTGTGCACGGCATTATTCGCGAGGATTGAACGAATCGTCGGGAAATCGAGCGTAACGTTCATGACGCGTTAACGAGAAGTTGAGAGAGAGAGAGAGAGAGAGAGAGAGAGAGAGAGAGACCAACTCCTCCGAAGTGTAGGACGTTTAAAGAATCTCGTTAATTTCGCGCGGGGGAAACTTTGCCCAAGGATTACCGATAGTTAATCAATTTCTTTGTAATTGAATTGAATGTGCAGCCGTTATTAAGTTTTAGTAGAGTTTCTCTCACTGTTAGCTGTCTTTTAGACGTGATTTCCAGGGAAGAAGAATATAATTCTTAATTGATCGAATAATCCACTTTTGTGGCGATGTGCAGAGCGTTAAAGATCTTAGTGCTTACGCGTTTTAATTGAATTAAAAAATCTCGGTAGCTGGAGGACGGAGAAGTAGCTCTAATTTCCGAACTCGGAGAAAGGAAGTGAGAGAGAGAGAGAGAGAGAGAGAGAGAGAGAGAGAACGAGGAGAGTGAGAAATCACTTTTCTTAGCGAGTTTCAAGTAAGCCAGTTTAATATACCGGGAAAGGCGATCCTTTCAGACGGAATTGTGGCTCATAATACAAAGAATTTCATTCACCGCGAGTAAAATAAATTTTACATTAAAAAGGATTCCTTACCATAAAAACAAGAAACCTTTTAAACTCCTTCTTTTTTTAACAACTCTTTTTAAAACAAGATATTGCCCCCCCTTGCGAAAATAACTACTTTTAAGTGCAATAGAAGAAATTTTACTTGATTTAAGTAAAATGTTATTCAATTTTAAGCTATTATTATTACACCGAGTTAAATTTCTTACATTTTAATATTTTCGAATTAGATAAAAATAATATCTATTTTAAGTTTGAGGTATAGCAGATCTGAAATAAATTTTCAATAAATTTTAAATCATGTTTCACTCAAATTATTTGTGTACACAGTCGATATCAATTGGCCTAAAATAGAGCATATCGAGCACGATAATAAAAGTCTGCACAGTTTTTAACACGATAAACTAAACAGTATGTTTTAAAATCATAAACTCGAAGCAAATATAGCTTCAAAGCATGGAAGCAACATTGACCTAAATGAAAGCTAAAGTCCCGAGAATTTCATGTTTACGCTAAACGCATCATAAAGGTATTAAAAAAAGAAAAAGATCGAGGATGGTTAATAAAACGCGATAATATCTATCCTAATGAATATTATCACTAACAATTCTCGTAAATCGAATATAGATTATCAATATTCTGTAATAACAAATGGTAGCCGCGCAATATCCGTACTTACCGCGGACTGTCATGAAAAGAGAAAAGTGTATACCTAGATTCCAGCAAAAAACAACAGCACACAACTCCTTCTCTCAAGGATATAGGCTATACGATCAGAAAAAAAGAATGTTTATTTCCGTAATAAATTTTCAGTTGTTACGAGTATTACCATGAAAGATACATAAAAATATAACATTTCACGAGACATTGATTTTTTCCCCCTGTAACGAAGGTAAATTCGATATACGACTACCGAGCTACAGAACGTCATATTTTTTACTACTAATCTCAAACTTTAGTTTAGTTTTGAAATTTTAAAAATTTCAAGTATATCGATTGCCACGTGAAACACGTTACAGCGATAAAAAGATGAACAAATCGGTACAAAATCTTCGAGTGTCGGGAATTTTATTTTTTTTTCATTTTTCGTCGGACGGTGTCACACGATACACAACCAGCCACTTGACCGATTTTCATTTTACCGGGGCTCATTTTCTTTGCAAATACGTTTTCAATGCATTGATTACATTTCGGTATATTTCAAGCTCTGCACGTATTTCGGAAAATATTTAAATAGCAAGTTTGGGGGGGGGGAATGAATCGCGAAGCGTGTCAGGGTGGAAGCCAAGCAAATACGTATACGGATCAGGGAATAAGGAATGATTTGGCAAGAGAGTTAGGCCCTTCTAAGCAGCAGGAAAGCTGGTATCACCATACGCTCAAGTTTGGAAATTAGCGCGTACGTATTATAACTGTATTCACATGAGCTGTCTGACCTCACTCGGAACTTATCTACTAATCGTGCATATTTATAGTTACCCTATCTATGTTAATTTGTGTAATTTCAGTATGAGTTACCTTACTTTCCCTCGAGTTTATTAGGCTCTATCTCCTTATTAAAACTATCCGCCCCCTTCGCATAACGAAGTATACCCGTGTAAAAGGAAAAACAATTAGATTTCCCAAACAAAGAGAGCCGTGCGGAACAACGCGTCATAACAAAAGGAAAACCGCCGCAGCGATTGTGTGCCCCCGCGAAATCATAAACGGAACGAAAAAAAAGCTTTTACCGCTAAAAATGCTCTGCATAGTCGTCGCGCGTATCGCCATTTAATCGACCGGATACCTCTTTAAAAGCCAGTTCGCACCGCACGACCGTCGCATTAAAATAAAAAAGGTATAGGAGCGAAGAGAGAGAGAGAGAGAGAGAAAAAGAGCGAAATAAAAATCTCCATCAAAGAAAAAGTTTTTCATTATATACGGGCCGCGTGCATGCAAACGAGGCAATAATATCGCCAGAACAAACACACACACACACACACACACACACATACACACACAGAGGGAGACAGCTTTGGTTAACCTGACCCCGACATATTCACACATACTCGTGTCCAAAGAGAGTATAAACGAAATAGGGACTGCAGTCGGTGGAAAGAAAAAAAAATACTCTCGAAAATTCGTCCACTCTACATATAGTGAGAGACCATCGGACCGGGAGCGCGATTCCACCCACCTAATGAATGAAGCATCGGGCCAGTTATCGCGTCAGACAATAAGCCGTCCGTGCAGGCGCGCGGAAATCGCGATAAGAAGGCGAGCACACGGCGGCGGCAGCGGCAGGAGCGAGGCTCTCGAGCGAAACTGCGAGCTGGCACGCGACTCGTTTTCTCTCTCTCTCTCTCTCTCTCTCTCTCTCTCTCTTCCAAGTCCACAAGTGGTTGTGTCCTCGCGCGACTTGGGCGGGACAGCTCTGCTGCCGCTCTACTCTAACGCTCGCCTGGCACGCGAATCCAACCTTGTGCAGCAGCAACAGCAGTGGCTCGACTCGCAGTTACGAGGCCCCTGCTGTCCTTAGCGCTGGCTTGCGGACTTCGCACCTGCTTCCTCTCTCTCTCTCTCTCTCTCTCTGTTGTTATCCCTCGCGCGATCGATCGCTCGTGTACGTCTCGCATCGCCGATAGCACTTTCGTTGATTTTTTCCCTCTTTCTCGAGTCCCCTTTTTCTTCTTCTTCCTTCTTTTTCATTTTTTTCCCTCCGCTAGTCTCTTTTTCTTCTTGGCTGCCTTCCTTCTCGCTCCATCCTTGGGTTAGGTACAGCCACAGCGACGGAGGAAGAGAGAGAGAGAGAGGCAGAGAGAGAGAGAGAGAGAGAGAGAAAGGGTGGGTTGTGTCACTAGACACGCGGACAGTCGGGGGGTGGAGGAGGGAGGGAGGTTGGGAGGTAGGTAGAGAGGGATAGATTTCCTGGGTTCGGGAGCGAGTTTTCCACGGGTAAATAAACGGGACTGGTGCGCTCGGGCCGAACTTATTTAAGTGGATCAACCTAACCTTTTTATCACCTACCGTGTGCACACTCATACATACAGGCGCACGCGCACGCACACACACACACACACACACACACAGAGTCACAGTCACACACCTACGCAAGTACGCTTGTCTCTCATGGATTTATAGAGGGTAAGAAAGTTGCGAGATACGTGAGAGCAAGAGAGAAAGAGGGAGAAATTGTGTTGGTCAAAGACATGAGTGCCGCGGACGGGAGTTGGGAGTCCGACTATCTCGGGGAGGGAGACTATCTCTCCTACTGGCTTAATTACCGTTTCAATGGATGGCTCCCCTAATTAATCTCGGCTGCTGATGCTGCTGGTGGGTATAAAGGTCTTGGATCGACCGGACGATCAGCTCCTTCCTCCGTATTCCCATGGCTGTACAGCTCCTGGTGCTCCTGCTGTTGGTCCTCCTGCTGCTGCTCCTCCTCCTGGTCCTTCATCCTCCGACTCGTTCGGCTACTACGCGCACCACAACCGCACAGTTTACGGGCTCTTTTAGCACAGAAATAGGCGCGCTTATCGCCACACTACCTCGCGCGCTCTACTCTATCTCTCTCTCTCTCCCTCCCTCTGTGTGTGTGTATGTTTATCGCGAGAAGAGAGGAGCAGCCGAATCGCTATCTGCTGTCTGCTGCTGTCTGCTGCTGCTTTTTGCTACTGCCTTCTGCTACTGGTGCTGTCCGCTGCTGCTGCTGCTGCTGCTGCTGCTTCTGTGTTGTCAACAGCGGAGCGAGTTGCGAGCGCTACCTCGTGGATACGGCCAGCGAGGGGGGAGACGAGCTGGGAAGCTGCGCAGGCGTCGACTTTCGATGAAAGAACCACCAGCAGGTGGATTATTTACCTCGGACGCGATGTGGCGCGAGATTTCATTTAGAGATGCTGGATTTCAACGAGCTCGTATTCCTCTCTTTTTTTACACTTTTCTTTTTTTTAGAGTTGCGTGGAGGAATTTTTGGTGGTGTTACGGGAGGCGAGAATGACAGAGGGTTCGAAGAAGAAACTTGAAAGGGATGTGGGACGAATATACCATTGTTACCGGTCTGCTTTACCGAACAAGCGCTCGATTATTGATTTCCAATCAAGTATACACATTTGAGATTTTGTAAATTTCAAAATCGCTGTATCATGGGTAATGAAAATTCTCCCTTTTTAGTAAAGGTCCAGGGTGAACAAGCAGCTAGTTTAGGAAAAATATAAAGTTATCGCTTGTTATTCTGAATTGGTTCGTTTTTATAAGGACAAAATGTGCGCATTCTTAGAATTGTATAAATAGATATACTTGAATATTGGGTTAAAATAATGCTGAAATTATTAGCAACTACTCAAGAACAATTTCATATTACATACTGATGAATAATATATTAGTTTCCAAGCATCTACTGCCTTTGTATGTTTACATAGGTAACATTCATCCTTTTGAAATTCTGTATTATGATATAGTTTGCGTCAGAATTCTTGTTATCAACGGTATCACATTTATCCACGGGAATGTAATTTTCTTTATTATTCGCATTTATTTTTTAAACAGAAAATATTTTAATGAAATAAAAACAAAAAAGATATTTCGGGAAACGAGCATATAAGCTTCGTGGATTCCCCCTAATCTCAAATGAATTCTAGATTATGCTAATATTATTGACCGCGGGCTTTAGTTTCTTATGCGAACGCATTAACGTGATTTCATTAAGATATTTTTATATCGGTCTACAGCGGTAATTAATCTCACACAGACATTAAGAATTTAATCACTCTTGAAGGAAGTACAAAATACTATAAGATATTCTCAACTAGCAATAATGTTTTTATACTTGTCAAGCGATTCCGCTCTTAAGCCATTATTCACTGAAACGCGTCGTAAATTTAATAAAGACTTACCCGTCTGTGTACTCGTGTCAAAAAAAGTACTCGACGTTTCAACTGTCATGGAAGCGAAAGTTCCATCCGTTATTTGTGCCGAACTGTCCCGTCGCCCTCGATATCTTTGTACCTACAAAACATCAACGACCAATGTGAAAAATCTTTTTTTAGCCGGTTTTAAAAAAATAAAAATTAATCAAAATCATAGAAAAAACCGATCAAGTTATTATTTTACAGCTTTTATGGTACAGGTATCAATTTTTTACTTTACGACGTGTAACGAACAGTCAACACAACTTGAATTACAGGAAAAATGTACAGATTTGAGATTAAAACAGTTGGAACATATTTTGTTAAGCAGCAAAAATATAGATTTTGCAATAATCAACACTTATCTAAATATTTTAATTTACATACATTATAACTTTATATAACATTTTTAATGCAAAGCAGTTTATACAGCTGAAAGATCATAAGAAGCGAGCAGCACGGTCGAAGCTTAAGGAAAAATCAATAATATATTATGGAGTATAAAATAAACAATATGAAATTATTCAATAATTACTCTTGAATATTCTTAAAAAGTAAAACTTAATACAATAAATCTAAATTATATTATCCAATTTATTTTCGTAAAAATTAAAAAAACATAGAAAATTATCAATGTAAAGACACGTGAATATTTTAATTTTGTCATAAACAAATTGAATTTAGTAGCTGTATATATCTGAAAAGGGCTTCAGTAAGCTTAAATAAAAAAAAAAAACTTGAATTTGTAATAAAAATCAATAATCTTAAAGTGATAAAGTAGGTATCCACCGTATCATCACTCATCATACCATCTTCTAGTCTAATACTTCAATCCATATTTTATATCATAATTTCAACAAAATACACTTATTATCAAAATAAACTTCAATTATTGAACATTCATATCGACCAATATTATAATCATATTGTGAAAGGTGACTTATTCCTTGAGCCTCTTTGTGCCCGAAATAATAAATGAACAAACGAAAAAGAGAAATAGTAGAGTAGCAAAATAGTTGCCCTTAACATGGCAGCAATTGGGACATATACCCTAAGTACCTGGTCGTCGCTCTGGGAACTCTGTCTTCGAAAATTTCGACAACGTATCATCTCTTCGGTAGTGCTTTGACGTCGGAAACCGCGCGCTATTAAAATTTCTTCCGTCGTTGATTGTCTTCTTATCACAGGTGCGTGTGGTGTACTTCCCGGGGGACGACCACATGGACTCGGATCTCTCGATGAACATGACGAGCTATCAGGAGATCTACAAACATGCGAAAAACGTTTAGAAAGAAATACTTTATAACGATATATGACGGAATTTATCGTTCCTTGTATATAATTATAGGTGGTTCCTTCAATAATATGAGGTGGTTCTGTCGATCGTCAAAGAGCAACGTACAAATTACAATTTGAAAACAATATTGGTTTATTGCGATGTTTTGAAGCTTTTTACGATATACCTTCCTCTCCAGGCATTACTTCTTAGTTATGATAAATTACATAACGGCGCTAAATGATTGCAATATTTTGTTACACCACTGGTATGATTGATCTTATAATAAAACTCTCTGTCGTTCTCTTTTTTCGACCCGAGCCTCATGAAAAGTATAGTGGTAAGTATGCAATCTAATATTGACGGAAAAAAAGAGGCTAACAGGAAATTCAAGATCATTTATATCAGTAATGTAACGAAATAGTGTAATTATTTAGCGACGTTATGTAATTTGTCATAGTAAAGCTTCGAATAATCCTCGCTTAAATAGATCGACATTAAATAATATAAAAAAATTGCAATTTTTATGCTGTTCTTTGACGATCGATAAAACCACCTCACATTAATATTTGACTCTAAGCAACTTTCTGTTAAAAGCTGCTCAACTACTTTTTTTTATAAAAATATATAATTTCGTCTGACTACGTTCTTACACCCTTAAGCGAAGAAAAAGAAAAAAGGTCGAATTTTGCCAGTATGATTGGGTAGAGGGCGAAAAAAAAAGGGAAAAATATTATCTTACCTTGGTGGTCGTCCCGCTATTGATGTCGATTGTCTTCTCAGCCTCCCCTTTCTCGTCCTTATAGGACTTATATCTCGTTTGTCAACAGCGTTTCTATCAGGACTCAAATGACTCCTGGAATCGCGACGTCTTAGGTAAGAAGCCGAATCGGGACTGAGAGAGTCTCTCCTCGCTTTGCGACCTGCAACGAAAGACATTGATAAATTGCAAATGAAAATATAGCGCTTTGCTCGTGGCTATCAAAGTATTATTTAATTTTGATAAAAAGTTGGTATAAGATGTGGAAATGTTTGCGTGTACTTGCCTCCATCATCGGGATCCGGAGATAAAGTTGGTTGACTTCCTCGCCGGCCAGGCGGTGGTAAGGATTCGTCTATTGCTGTTGCTTGTCTTGTTAATCTTAATTTATTCGGCGATGTTTCCTTCGTCTTATAATAACACTAAAATTAATATTAACGACACTCAGTAGTGTTGCTTTTATGTTATAAAAGTTAGTTTCTTTTTTTAATTCTTGTTTAAAAATATTATTTTTATCAATATAACTTTAAAGTGAATATCAATAGTAAATAGTTTGGTAAATACTTAAAACCCGTTTATTTTATTAATAAGAGTCATTAATTTTTCCCGATACGTTACTTTCATTTAATACTAGCAAAGCTTCCTAATCTATTTTCTTTATTGCATTTTCAAAATTATTCCATCGAAAAAATGTGAGGAAACTTAAGTTATTGATTTATAGCAAGACTTGAAAATTTTAAGATTAAATTTGTGCAACATGTACAATTATAGCATATAACTTTTTCGTTTGATCGTTATCTTATATCCTAAACGAGATTCATTTCTAAAACTATCAACAGCTGACCGCAAAACTACAAGCATGAATTGAATATCTGAAATAGCGGGAATCGGTTCTACCTGAGTAGTGGAGTCCCTTCGCGTAGTGAGTAACGGATGCGAGGGTGTGCCGCTGATGTTGGGCGAGCCGATGGGACTGGAACCACCGGAGGCCGTTGTTCCTGGCAGGGGCAGACTGTTGAGTGCTATGGGCGATACCGCGGGTGGCGTCACCGACGACATGACGATCGTCGGCGGATGTACGTTTGGCTCGAGGCTCAGGTGCTTCACGTCCGTCGTGCTCGTCGCCATAGTCGCGGTCGTCGTCATCGTCGAGGAGGTCGTCTGAGCCGCTGCCGTTGTCTTGCCCTCGAAGCTGCTCGATCTTTCGTTCTGCGACTTGTGGGCCTCCAGATGATCTCTGCAACAAAAGTGTGGATAATGCTGTTATACTGCTTGTAGCGTGATTTTTTTTCGATTAATATAGATTTAGCTAGTCTGGAGGATAAAATTCTATTATAAATATTTAATTTGAAAGATCCGCAAGTAGATAAAGTCCAATGGGGCAAGACATCATTTAAAAAGGAATTTTTGTAATTGTTTCTAAACTTTCCGAAAATATTTACGGATATCAGTACTTTTTCATTATTTTTTAAATCTAAAGTAATATCCTTTTTCCACACTGAATTTCAAATCAAATTGAGAAACTATCACATCCATAGCATAGAAACATTGTCATACAGCCTGAACGATCGGTAAAGTAGTTTCCACGTATCAAGCAAGTAAACAAGCATCCATCCATTTCTTAAAAAACATCAACCCTCCAGTAATCCAGGAAAACCAGATCTGCAGTCAGCTGCAATTACCCTTCCTTCCGTCCCCACAAAACAAAACAATAGCCCGATCCCTCAAGCTTACACCCAAAAATCCCCAAAAAGACATCGATCGCGAGTATCCATCATTTACCTGACGGCATTGCTGGCGGCGCTATCGGTACTCGAGGCGCTCGGTCGCTGATCGCTCCTGTAGTACATGGCGGCGGCGCTCCCTGCCCCACTGGTCGGATTCAGCTCGACCGACTGCTGGGACTGTCGGCGCTTGTGGTGCCGGCAATGATGGATCCGCTCGATGGTGCCGCTGGCTTTGCAGCTCGGCCAGTAAGCCGAATCCCTCCTCGACCTCGCGGACTCGCCCGAGCCTCGCCGCGAGTTTTTGGACTCGCCCGAACCTGCCGTGGATAACCGAAGCATTTAGTACATATATAAATGCGTTGCTGGGATCTTGCGCTTTGCTCGCTGTGGATCTTTGAATGTGATTGATTATCGCCACGAGACTTTTTCCGGAATGAATATTATTTTTTCTTTCATACGATTCGTGTGTAGTAACTGTTATAACGAATATTTGATATTTATCGAGTAAAACGTTCATGCGAGGTTTCATGAGCGCGAAAGTAGTTTAAAGTTATGAGTAACGGAAGTAATTTTTATGCTGAAGTTTCATATATTTTCATAGGCAAATGTTCGTAAAGCGCGTTTTAATCTACTGACCGTACTTTTCATTTAAATTGTGTATGGCTATTTTTTTTTCGTTTTTACGACAGAATATAAAACAGGCAAGATTGGATTAATGCACGCATACCTATCAGAGCTTTTTTGTCATTATTCTAGAAACAAAAATTCACGTATGCTTCATAATTTTTTACGGCTTAGTTAATGTCTTTTAAACTTATCAATTTGTAAAGAATAATCATTGCATAGAAGTTGCTAAAGAACTCGGATATATCAGAACAAAAAGTGTTTTTTGCACTTTTGTGTCTCGATATTTATGTAATAAGAGCTGAAGTAAAAATAGATTTTCTGCGATTATCGTATATATGTAATATAATGTGAATGCTATCTATTTACAGAAAGCATGAAAGAATATATCCCTAGATTGAGCTTTAACGCGATAACAGATTTAATACAAAACTGATCGTACTAATAGTCCCCTATGTATAGCAAATGTAATTTGCTTCGAATAATGACACAATCTGCGCTCAGGAGGTAAGGGTTACGGATCAGATGATTAGGTTCCATACAACTACAGATTTTCCGTAAAAAAGGGGATTTGAAAGAATGAGCTAACTATTACTCTACTTATTTTCGTGCAAAAAATAAACGCACACAATTCACATGTATTTTTTTCTATAAATATATCAAACTTCATTATCTCGACTCGATCGTTATAAGAAAATAATGAAAGAAAATCTTTTGTTGAATTGTTATAGAAAGAAAAGTTATCAATTCTATTCTTAATTGTCTCGAAATACATCCTTCCTTTCATTGAACATTTTTAAAACACAGAGAAGTAAGAATTTCCACGTTATACATCGCAATCTCATTGTAAACAGCAACAATGCGATGGTATCATTAACCAATTCGAAACAACATATATATAAATCATTATATTTGAAGAGCCCGGTATTTCGCAAGCTCGCAAGCTACCGACGGCCGACCTGCACTAATTGCTCTCCACCTTTTGACGGGATAAAAATAAGTGATGTGCGAGGGAGTGGAGGCAGTCGATGAATGGAAATCGGCCGTCTGAAGAATGGCTTTCGGCTAAAGGCTGCCATAAGTCAGATGGGAAAGAGAGAGAGAGAGAGAGAGAGAGATGAGATGCGATGCTTCCAACGTGTCTTACCCTCCCCGTGTGTTATATACGCGAAGGACGGAGAAAATTACAAAAGCTCTGGGATATGCGCGCGCGCTCAGGTGCGCTTCACTCGCTCGCTCTCCCGAGCGCCAATTGATTTTTCTACTTTAGCTTGGCTCGCCTCAGCTCATCTTTCTTTCTCTCTCTCTCTCTCTCTCGCTATCGCTAATCCGGACGTTATTAATAGTCCCTCTCGCCAGCGAAGCTGCTGCGCACAAAAGTCATTCCTTTATTTTTCCTAAGGCTCGCGCGCTGTTGTCGTTCTTTTGCAGTCTGGCTTTACCAACAGCTCTTTACTTTTGCCGGTGTATCGGGAACACCTGGATAGGAAATACCTATTCTGGAATCGAATGAAAGAAAAAGCTGATTGTGCCGATAAGTCGTAAGGAAAAATCACACGATAACGTTTTTCAACTTCTAGCTCTCCAGCATTCGAATAATCAAAATCCCTCATCGAGCAAATAGCCAATAGGTCAAGTTAAGCGCAGATAAAGAAATTGGGACCTCTGCGGGGCGTGGGCGAGATGACGGTAGGCGGTGCTTGAGGCTGAGGCGTCGCGTCCTTCTTTCCCCATAGCCTCGCGAGGTCGTTCTTGAAGTCACTGATGGCGGAGTCGCGCCTCGACTTGATCGACAGTTGGCTCCTGATGCCGCTGTCGACCGAGCTCTCGCGCCTCTTGCGCAGCGTGGCCAAGTGGCTGGCATCTGTGGTGGTCTGTCGGGACCAGGGCAACGACTTGGCTATGTCCGCGAGGGTCTCGCGTCTGCTCAGTTTGTTGCTGCGCGTACTGCCCCCGGTTTTGTTGGCGGCGTTGTTGCTGCTGCTGCTTCCGCCTCCGCCCCACTCGCGCAGGATGTCGGTCAGCTGGGCCAGAGATGAGCGTCGCCGTCTGCCCTGAGTCAGAGGTGGCTCCTGCAGCTCGTTCGGCGGCGAGATCTGCGAGGCCGAGTCCCTCCGACCTGTACCTGTCGGGACACACGGACCATAACCACTTTATCTATGTATTTATGAGAGAATATATATATATACAAGATCTCAAAGTATTGTGTATATTTCTTTTCGGATTAAATTCAATATTTATAGTGTATGCTGAAATGGGAAATTTCCCGGTCAATCATTATGCGCAAGCCGATTCATTTTACACTCTATAGCCGCATTGATAAAATAAATAGCTCGGGCTATTTTATGAATAAACATCGGCCCATTAATAATTCCATAAATATAAATCTGATGAAAAATGCATACTCGCGGCCAACGCAACGCAACGAAACGTGCAGAAAAAGCCACTTAGACCCGACTCGGCGGCTGCGAGTATCGCATCGAGTGGGGGAGGAAGCTGCTTCTATATGCGCTACCCACTATCAATCTCTATACCTCCACGCGCGCGCATACACTGCCGCACCGCCGTGATAAATCTTTTCATTAAGACCAACCGAGGGCTTTTCTCTCTCATATCTTTCTCCTGCGCGAGGAGAAACAATAGCCCGATAGAGCGTCTACGTTTCCGAGTGCGAGTAGCCGAGGCAAACTCGTATATAGAGAAACAAAGTGCATTAGCGAGGCAGCGCGTGAACAGGGACGCTAATGCACGAGGATCAGTGAAAAATGACTTTAAAGGACATCCACGGCTGATGTGGCTTTTGCGTAGTTTAAACGCGCTTAAGGGGGGAGGTTCGGCTGACCTTTTGCGGGAATTCCAAACAGCTGTTGGTGCGCGCGGTCAGCGTATTACGCGTGATGCAGCGGGCTTTCGAATGAGCGCGAGGTTTTTAGCGATTACGATTCACTGCGACGTTGTACCGATGAAATGCAGACTTTCGATGTATTCAGGGAAAAATGGTATAATCATCCGCAGTGAAATATTTGCAATAATCGGGATGACTTACCCAGCCGCTGCTTCAAGGTGGACTCCTCGACTTGCTCGCGCACGAGGTCGTCCCAGCCGTTGCCACCCTGCCATACCAGGCCCACCTGGTGGCTCAGGATCGGCAGGTTGCAGACGAAGCAGATCGCCGTCATGGTCCTGAAAGTCCCACAAAATTCATCCGTCAGTTCGTTACATCTGCCCCCGACACAACTCCGCACTTCGTCGTAAAAGAGCTTCTTCAAACTCTCGCTTAATTCTTACCAGAGACAAAAGAAGATATATTTATAATATATATATATATGTATATGTATATAAACTCGACGATAGAACTGTTAAAAACGGAAGAAGAAGAAGGTGCACACGCGTGTTCTGAAAGTATAAAACTCGGGTTGTGAAGGTTGTTGTCAGGCCATGCCAATCAAACGCTCGTTTTTATATGTATAGAATATGTCCACGCGTCTTGCTTGATTTTCGTGCTTTTCCTCAAACATGCTTTCCTTCTTTCTTTATTTTTTTTTTGTAATTTGAGCCGTTTATGTACAAGTTAAGCGATTTTAAAAAATTTCATACTTACAGGATGTCTGCGTGTTTGTTTATACAATATATAGGTTGTCAAAGAGAGCGTATAGGATTTAAAAAACAGTTCTTAAAGTTTGCAGTAGAGAAAGTGTATAGTTGTAATATAATGCAAAGTAGAATCGAATAAAAGTTTGATCAAAAAGCTAAATTGTTCTCAACGATTAAGCTGTTTCTCGTTAGGCTTGGAAAATAATTATTATGTGATCAAGAATAAAATAAGCAAAAGTGTTAAACAGTTAATAAAGAGATATTGAGAGTGTTTTAAATTGAATAAGAGATGTGGTATCAAACTAAAGAATATAATATGATGTTTCACAATGGCAGTAAGTTGAGTTTCTTGATTTCGTAAGCAAGTTTTCGTTGAATTGACTAGTTTGAAACATTACCGTGTCCAAACACTTTGCGTAAAATAATTGGCTGCAAGTATCAGAATGATTCGATATATTTACGCAGTACAAAGTAATTTACGATATGCGAAGCTCTATTTTCAATATTAAAAAGAAAAGAAAAGCAATGAAAAAAGCACGAAAACTGAGAAGACGTTCGTTACAAACTACACTGCTCGAACAAAATCATTTTACTAATCAATTTAAAATGTTCAACTCAACAGTCGCACAAATCATTCATCATTAAACTATATAATATATATATGTAGTATTATTAATGTATTAAAATCGGCAGATCAAATGGTGGCGCATAAGGAAGTTCATGAGTACACGACTGATAATAAACAATAACACACGAATTGAACTATTTACAATAATGATAAATAACACAATGGTGTCAATGTATCAATGAGGATGAGGATGACGGTAACAGTAACAGTAACAACAACAACAACAACAACAACGACAACATCAACACTCAAAATTGCGATAATATATGTATATACAGCAGCAGAAGACGGCAATATAGAATGCTTCTTAATGTAAATAAATGTAGCAGTAGCGAATAATAACGTGTAACAGCAATGATATAATAATTAGAAATACAGGCGTTAAACCGAAGAAGCACATCATTCCAAAGCGTGGATGCAGAGAACTCGAGATGGCTGTGTCACACGATATCAATATATCTATATATACAAGTTGATTCTGCAGCTATTAGCGATTGAAATTTGATACAATAACGCATGTACAGAATATGTTATAGAGCTCAACGATAAATGTATAATAAGGATATACAAGTAAAATGGCAAATTCCCGACAGAAAGTGTTGTTACGTTATTAAATATATAGTTATGTAACGATAGTCAAAGTGAAAAGACAGTGAGAGATAAGGAGAGCAAGTAAAAATTGAATTGAAGTAGATAATATAAATATAGAAAGAGCGAAAGTAAGAAAGATACAGTATGAAGAGAAAGAGAGAGAGAGAAAGAGTGTTGATTGCAGTTAACTGCTTGGCAGCTCTTGGCGAAAAAAAAAACAAATTCTGAACAATCGTTTGAATTGCTTTAAATTTTGTCTTTTTGGAATATAGCGGTTTTCGACCTGTAGTGTCGAAGTCTCGGGCTCTGCAGCGACATCGCATGGCAAGGGTCTGGCCGACCTGCAAAACAACACATACACACACGCATTTTACGTGGAGAAACCAAGAATGTTTTTTTTTTCGTATTCTATTTATAATTTTCTTTCTTTATTTTTTTTTGCTTTAGTTCGTAACAATTGTGCTCGTGGAGGATCCATCTTCCGGCCTCTGCACGGTTAAACGACCTTATACATATTATATCAAGCATCACATTTACTTGTCTTTAATTCAAGTAGTATGAGTCAGTTCTAACCAGACACATTTAAAAACATTCAGATTCAATCTCTCTATAAAAGGTAACATCGATACTAATATGCAACATCTCATTTACTTTATTTGTGTTTGTACGTTCGATATATAATATATATTTTTTTCGTACTGTTAATATAAGTGTTTATTTTATTTGTCATGTATTTTCTTTTAGTTATTTGTTCGGAGATAATTTTACATCAACTATCGAGTTCATGCTTTGAAGAGTAAGATTATTATTAGTATTTCAGCTTAGTTCTGTTATTAATGTTGTTGTAAAACGACTTTGATGTAATCGATAATAAATTGTCTCCGAACAAAGGCGAGCTTTGGTCAATGCACACTATTTTATAACTTTCTTTTTTTTAAAAGTTTGTTATTAAAACTGACAGTTAAGATTTCACTTCTACTTATATAGACTATGACATTTAGTGTGTAATGTAGTACTGTCATGTGCTGTTATGAAGGTGAAATAAAAAGTATGGGAGTGTGTGTGTGTTTCCAGTAGGGACTCACTTTACTATCTAAAGAAATTTTTTTGAGGTCAAGTTTACTTTGGGATCATTATAAAATTTTTTCTTTTAGTTTTTGTGATGTATATAAAACATTGATATAACATTTAAACAATAAAACGGCTTAAAATTGTCTATATAAATGAAAATAATCCCCACTATTACTTAACAGTACAGAAATATATCAATTGTGCTGAGTGAAACAAAATAATATAGCATTTTTCACGAAAATTAAGGTAGGTGGCATCGGTCTATCCTAATTCGCATGAAAAAATACAGAAACCATAGGAAATCTCTAAATGACAAGAATATTCTCTGGGATATACGTGCAATCTAGGGGCTAACACATAGATATATCAAATGACAAAAATGTAATCAGCTCCGTAATTGGGGCTACATCAAAATTATATTTAGATACAGCACAAGATTCAGAACGAATCCACAGTTGACCTCCTTACTCATAACGCAATTTTTCGCATCGACTCGAATCGAGGTAAGTACATGGGTTTTTTCTGTGGCAGGAGAGAGAAAAGAGAATCGAATTTCCGGTCTCGAGCGTCGAACTCTTATTAATCGCTTTCCCACTTGAGTGGATAGTCAGGAGATCCAAAAACCGATAATAACGTCAGATCGAAATGCAGCTCGTGCATAACGTGTTTCGAAATTAAAAAGAAAATATATTGCTGATTGAAATATTTCATATTGTTCCAAATTCCCTGTTTTGAATTATATCAAAGCGTTGAAACTAACCGCATATCCGAAGGGCATAACTCACTGGGCGATCCCCGCTATAATCTGCTTTATTCAAGACAAATCGGCGCGCGGGCAAAGTTGCCCCAAAGTGGATTTTAAACGAGGCAGGCGGTTTAATCCATGGTCGGTAAGTCCCGGTAAGTGTCGAGAGCGCAGCTCAGCAGCAACAGCAGCAGCAGCAGCAGCAGAAGCGGCAGAGAAGGAAGACGTTCATCCAATAGGGGATTATCCTTGGAGTCTTGGTAAGGCAGGCATCTGCACAGTGACTGATGGCGCCCCACACTCACACAAACACACACACATACACACACACACACAGACACATATACGCATCACTGGACTTTCGGATCTCGAGTAGTTCCCTCGACGTTTTGTCAGACGGAAAGCATTCTCTTGTCGCTCCGCGGATATTCCGAGGGGCCCTTTATTTATGCGACCCGTAAAGTTCATTAAATTTAGGAGAGGCTACGAGTACAAGGGACCGACGCATTGAAAATTTAATGAATATTTGCGGCTGAGCGGGGATTCTTTCCCTTTTTTTATTTGCAGGCTCTCTTGCGCTGCCGAATATTATAACTTTTTGCGGGATTTTTACTGGTTTAACGTCACAGGAAAGAGAGAGAGAGAGAGAGAGAGAGAGAGAGAGAGAGAGAGAAAGAGAGAGAGAGGGAGAGATTAGATGGGGTAAAAGTTTAGGTATAATTTATCGGCTGGATTTTATTGAGAGCGGAATATTGTATTTTTAGCACGATTTTGTAACGGAGGTGAAGCGACATTTTCCAAGTCCCGCGAGTATAGAACGTGTATCGGCAAGATAATCTTTAGTGGACTTTCAGGTATTTTCGCATAAAATATAATAAAAATATAATATCTATTGTATAGACGTATCTTTAAAATTTATAATAATTAATATTAATTTATTTAAACATTTTAATTTATTTATCCTCCTGCCTATATTTTCCCTATAAATGTAATACATAAATTCACTCACTTTATTAGGTATAAGAATATCGAATCAATTTGCAATAAATATTTTAATAATTTCGTCAATTGACATCGTGTCTCTTAAATCATTATTAATGTATGTTCCGTTTTGAATAGATTTTCAAGTATGAGCTTTAATTAATGCAGCATTTACTGTTTTTGTAAAATAAAAAGTTAGATAAATAACCCATCATATTACTTGAATTTAGTATTCTGCAAATTTAAATTTATATAAATGTTTTCAATAGTTAATGGCAAACTGCTCATCCTGCAGCAAAAATGTCACAAAGGTCAAAGCTCAATAATGCAATAATAGACGCAAACAGCTAGAAAAGCCCTGCAGTAGATCAGTATGAAATCGAACCCAGCCTCGCCATTCACCCTCTCACCCGCTCTATCTCTCTCTCTCCCTTTCTCTCTCTCTCGAACATGCGATCTTTGAAAAATCACCGAAGCAAATAAGCCGCAAAATATCGATTTATCAGCCTGCGCGCGCGCAAAGTGCAGTGTGTGTGTGTGTGTGTGTAGAAGCAGCACTGAGAGAGAGAGAGAGAGAGAGAGAGAGAGAGAGATAGAGAGCCGCCGCTTACGCATGAAATAGCGCGTGTCATACGAGAGCCTCGGCTGCAGGGCAAATCGTTGAATCGCTGCAAAATTGCAAATCGCGCGCGCATAATGCGACTCGCTGCCGCGGCATCGGCATCAGGGTACGATCCGCGCATTCGAATGAGCCGCGCACGGCGGCGGTTCGTTAGCTATACATCGGTGTACCGCGACGTATAGAATTGAATTTGAGACTGGACCGACGCGAAAGGCAAGGACGGGCGAAATTAATTTAAGCCGTTTGACGCGATAAACACGAGCAGCACCATCAGCAGCAACGTCGCCCGTGTATATATGTACAGTTATATATAGCGACCC
>UELV01139421.1:0-18864 GCA_900490015.1 Megastigmus stigmatizans
GGGGGAGGGGGAGAAGTAGGAAGAGAAACCGAGCATCGAACTTATAGTGCAGAAAGGGTAGAACGAGAGAGAGAGAGAGAGAGAGAGAGCAAGAGAGAACATACTATCGTGCACACTCGCGCCTCGCTCTTTCCATACACACACACACACTCACACCCACATATACAACCCAACACGCGCAAAGAGAGAGAGGGAGAGAGAGAGAGGGGGGTGGAGGTAGCGGAGGAGGCGCACGCACACATCTGTCTCCGTGTCGGCGAGTGGGAGGCAGCAGGCAGCGGACGAGCGGCTGCGTGCTCAAGGGCTGGTGCGGCGGCGCTCGCGCAATGCTAGTCCCTCGGCTATCCTTGAAGCGAGCGGAGGCGCGCGCGCGACGAGAGCCAAAACCGGGTTGCGAGCGCCGCGGCGACTCTGTCGCTCTCTCTCTCTCTCTCTCTCTCTCTCGAATCGCTCTCCTCTTTTGGCGCGTACATCCAAAGCGGAGCGAGCACCGATACAGCGAAAATATATATATATATATACAGAGAGAGAAGCCAGAGAAGGAGGAGGAGAGGGAGAGAAAGAAAGGGAACATAGGAGGCAGGAAGAGTGCGCCGTCAGACGTTCCCCGATCCTCCTCGGGTGCCGCACCGCGAGCTATCCGCGTTATAGGCTACTGCCACCCGACAGAGAGCGAGAGAGAGAAAGGGAGTAATTAAGGAATATCGCGCCTTTCAACCCCCACCCCTTTTTCCATCTCTCTACAACACCACCCCCCACCCACCCACCCATCCATTTTTTAACGCGACCCACTCCGATCCTCATATCGATGCACATACGTGTGCACACGTGTATCGCTGTATAGAGCCGTGACATTGAATTTTCGTGCGCTCTCCTCGGCTCTTTCTTCTCTCAGCTCCTCCCGCAGCCAATTGCGATGATCGCGGGATATGATCAAGCCGACGGTGCGATCCTTGCTATATAGGTGCTAATCGAGTCAGGCGGCTTATAGGAGAGGACTAAAGTCCTTATCACAGCGGTATATAGTACAGTTCCGAGCGTGAGCGCGTGTCGCGCGTATGTGTGTGTGTGGGTGTCATATAAGTCGACAGCTCGGCAGCAAACGCAAGTGGGCGAAAGATAAACACTCGGTGTCCGCCACAACCGTCGCCGTCTGCTGTTGTCATCGCCCATCGTTGTCGTCGTCGTCGACGTCGGTTCTAGTCCTCCTCGCGCTTCCTCACACACTTGGCTACGAGAGGAGCCCGAGAGTGTGCGTTCGATCGGTTCAAGAGAGGCCCGCGGAGCTGCTGTAAAAGGGGGGTGGTGACCCAGTGAGTGTATCGGTGCTTATACGATTTTTTGTTGTTGGTGTTGTTTGGCGCCCAACGAAGGAGAACCATATATAGGTGATCAATGGTGCAGCTACTTTCGGTCCAGCATTCGATGACTCTGTTGTTGTCGTTGAAGACGATGTGTGTGCCGAGGTGTGGATAGATTGGGTCAATCGGGGAAAACAGTGCTCTAATACCCGTATAGTTTCGTTGGACACTAATCCAGCTGTATAGTTCCGTTTTCGTATAGTGAACGAAGATATCGAGTGTGAAATCGCAGTGATCTTTTTATTTTCGCGCGCTCGTAAGAAAAGAGAGCGAGAAAGAGAGATAGAGAGTCAGTGATTCGTAGGACCACAATGTAAGATATTTTCGCCGTGTCTCGGTGTGCCGGTGTGTGTGTGTGCGAGTTATAACTAGGAGTGATGGGAGTGCTCGAGTTTTCGCAGCTGGCCGGGCAGTACCGTGATTGCAAATTCAAATGAAAATGAAAAGGAAGAAACAAGTCTGAGCGAAAACACAAGAGAGTGTCTGCATAATTTATGATAATTATTCATCCGCGGTACATCCCAGGAAAGAAAAGGGAATATGATGAATATCATTAATGTGATCCGGCTCGATTGCTGGCGAGGCCAATAAAAATCAAAGGGAAGAAAAAAAGGGGCAGAGTTCTCCACCTAGCCGGCACACGCTACCCCCGTTTTTATTTTATTTTTCTTCCTCTCTCTCTCGCCCCCCTTTTGCCCCCTCGCCCTTTTCCTCACCTCTCATCCTCGGCTGGCTGTGCGGGTATCTCCCATGGAATGTGCGGCTGACGAGGAAGAGGTGAGATCCTCGTTTACGGACAGCCGAGCAACGAGAAGGAGACAAAGTGCCAGCAGCGACAGCAGCACCAGCAGTAGCAGCAGCAGCAGTAGTAGTAGTAGTAGCCTCGAGACAAGCCGTCGATAATTCTATTAAGAGGCCAACTTGCCGCCGTGTTAAGCCCGTCGGGATTTTTCAAGAGCCAATCCAGCCAAGCATCGGAATTGCACCCCTCCTTATTTATACGGGATACGAGGCAGCTGGGGCATTAGCGAGGGCCGCCTGCGTGAATTTCGACTTCGAGCCCCGAGCAAGTTCTCGAGTTTTCGAAGAAGTGGATCTTGGAGGTGTGGAGAAAAGACGAGAGAGCTCCTCTCTTTTTTGCTGTATATCCGCGTCGACGCCTCGTCTATATATATATATACATATATATAGACACCCATCTATACAAAAGGTATACACGTACACAGGCGGCAAGAGAGAGAGAGAGAGAGCAGAGGACGAAGAACTCGTGGTTCCCGCAGCAAACTTTGGATGATAAATCGTCTTTCGGGCTCACCTCCTGCAGCAGGCAATCCCAGTTGGTTGGCTCTCCTTTTTTGCTGTATTCCCGTTGGCCCGATCGGCATCCGCGCGAGAGTGTTCCGGCGAATTTAATTAGTGGCGCGCGCCCTGGTACCACTTGCCCGTGAGAAGAATTTATACCTCGCTGATAAAGGAACCAAAAAAAAAAGGAAAGAGAGGTAGAGAGGTAGATAGCCCGTGGAAAATCAGTGCGAAATGGCGCGATGAGTAATGGCCACTGGGTGGTGTATGCGAAAAATTGGTGGTAACAGGTGCGCGAGGACCGGTCGATGCGCACACCAGGTCACCCAGTCCTTGATTTCGCCGCGTTCGCGGCTGACTTTTTAATGGGAATGGGAACTACTGCAACGGTGATTCGAAGACAAATGAGAACGTGAACATACACACGTACATAGTGAGAAAGAGGAGAGGAGAGGTGCAGCGTGCGAGCGTGCTGTTTGGTATTTCGGAGCGATCCGTATAAGGAGAGAAATATCGCCTCGAGACGCGCGATACACGCAAATCGTACGCAGCCAGGCGATTATTTGTGAACACAGCAGCAACGGCAGCAGGAGCAGAAGTCAATTAATTCCCCGGGGGTATAGGTTGCTGAATGAGCCAGCAACTGAAGGAACTCGGCGACAGGATGAACGCGAGATAGTAACGGGATATGTGAGGAAGCCGCCAGCATCGGAGGAAAAGCGATGTCTACTACTTTTTCCATCCTCTTCTGTCTTATGATTTATTTTGGTGAGCGAGCCTATATAACACGTATACACCTACACACACACACTACATACACCTATAAGATATGCTTTAGGCTCTCCTATTAAAATTGAGTATGTCATATACCAGTCGCGCGCGTGATGCCGCTGATTCTTATGGATTAGATGCAAATTGTGATTTAATGGGGCGCGTAGAAGTCGAGCGGGACTATGTAGGGTGAAATATTTTCGCTGTGCACGGGGGGCTGGGGGTTTCCTTTTTTTGTGCGCAAAACGTTGCATAGCGCGCCGCCGCCGCCGCCGCCCTTCCATGTCCAATGCGTTATTCATACAGAGCTCCGTGCAAGAAATTCCGCCTAATGTTTACATCGCGATGGTACACTTCCGGGATATGGGAGCGATGTAACGCTGCACATGTCCGACCATTCCTGGCATTTTCTTCTTGTTAATAACATTTATGCTGGGCTAACGGGAAATATACATTGTTGTTATGAATATAAGATCGATGTACGAGGTTAAGCGATTCAAAACTATATAAAGGAAGAGAACTGTGATAAGATATCGAGAAGACTTCAGAGACTAAAAATACCTAAATGCATGCGGTATATTTCTTTATACGCATATAATGTAATGTAAGTTTACACAGGGAATAAAATCATTCAAGTCATATGAATAACTTGAAGACTAGAACGAATGGGATTATACTGCGGTCACTGCTTTTCATCTATACGTGGTCAGAGAACATTTTTCAAACTTTTAACGGCATACATTTTCTGGACGCAGATACGTACATAAACAGCTATATAGAATAAATTATGTCGTTAAAACAAAAGCTTTATTATGTAATTACAGTTAATGTAGTTCTACAATTCAAGTAACATTATATTTTTGTGTGTAAATTGCGATAACATCATAAAATGTAGTTCATCCTGTTCCATTCATATATTACTCTCTATATTATTTAGTCGCGAATTTACAATTAAAGGTAACATATTTAAGTGCTAATTTGAATGAGTAAATTAATAACGATTTTACAATATTACAAATAGTATACGCTTATTAACAAGCAATCAATTGCAAGAAGATAAACACAACTCATCTTCAATTGTATCGAAAGGTATTCAATTACTGTTGCAATACAAACAAATTGAATTTTATATTATAAACTATTTAGCTAATATAAACATTGAGAAGCAATTTTTTTTCAACTTCACTCTAATTTATAATTTAATAATATAATCCGTATAAGCGAAATAGTACGACGCTAGCAGTTTATAACCATTTTAAGCTGTCATAGATAATACCGTATTAAGTTTTGGAATTTTTGTGGCGATAATAAGGAGGTTCTCGAAACCTTTTAATAAGCTTTTTACCAGTAATTAAAACCTGTGCATTTTTGATGAACATTATTTTACATGAAATTTATTGACCTTAATTTCATTATATTTTATCAGCTGCTTAAAATTTAAATTCATCATTATATTTTCGAAAGTTTTATCGTAAAAATGAAATAGTGGCGTATGTATTAACCAACATGTAGATTAATTTTTCGAAAATACTTTATTTTTTTTTAACCTTTATAGGGCCGGGATTTGAGAAGACGTATTGACCTCAAAAACTGATATAAAAGATATCTTATATCATTGATTGATCATAGGCAAAGTGTCGATCATGGGGTGCGCCAATATATTGGCTTTCCGACCCGAAACGGAACAGCCCATATTAAAAATTTCAAATTCGAAAAAAATAGTTTTTTTAATAGTAGATAACCTTTTTTCATCGTATAAACATTATATAAGTTAAATTGTACATTGAATTAAGTACCTAAACCATTTTATAGTGTTGTTAATTAAATTTAAGGGGTTGTTTTAGGGGTTTTACTTTTTATTTATTTGGAAGTGCAAATATACGATCCCGATGTATTTTTCAATGCTGAACCCAAATCTGATGTCAAAAGTGCAGTAAACCTTAAAACAAACCCTGTAATGAGGTAAAAACTAAAAACTACCTCTTTGCCTTGTGTGAACGATTTAGAAACACCCTCCTCTTGTGAACACGGGTTTGGGACCAACTGTAGCAGTGTTATGTTTCTTTTTTTTTTTTTGTTTATTTTATTTACTTTGTAAACAATGTACTGCTTTTACAAAGTAGAAATTACAAATTTAAGAGATACGGGGTAGATAAAAGGGGGTGGGGAAGGGTAAATTTACCTTAAATTGTATTAATTACTGGTAACAATATTGGATAAATGAATATTTTAACCTAAAACCAAAAATGGAAGGAGCTTTTCTGGTGCGCCAAAATATTGGTTTTCGAGAGTTTAATTATTTTACGAATTAAAAATTATTTTACGAAAAATTGAATTACAAAACTTAATGTATTGTTGCGTGGATAGAGTATCGGTGGACGTCGGAATGAGAAGTCGGATTATGAAAGTCAGAGATATATTTATTAATTCAACTCGCGAGAGAGAGAGAGAGAGAGGTGTACTATCACTGATGTTCACTGCGTCAGTCCGCGATCTCGGTGCTCGTGAGGATCTCTCGCGTAGAATCTTCCCAGACGATTCGCAGCATCCCCGGATGACCGTTGGTGTAGCTTATCGCGCGGGAGGACTCTTATTCGGCTGATGAAGGTGTCTCGTAGCTACTGGCTATCCGTATAGGAAACAAAACAGCCAAGTCGCGTATACGTGACAATATCAATTGACGTGAATAACTAAAATTACAACACAAAAGCTTTTATCTTCATAGTAAGCTATTTTATTTGTAAGTTTCGTAACATATCTGCTTGTAAGAAACAAAACCAAATACTCAAATATTCTTTTCTTGACTTTGATCTTTCTTATATTTTATTATGTCGTAATGCTATTATTACTATCTTTGATGTCATCAGCACTACATGTGACAGTGTACAAGAATATTATTTTCTCTTTTTGTAGTATAAAAGAAACTTCATGTTCTTTGTGAAAAATAAATGTAAGCTTTCTTGTTAAACTCTAAAGTAAGTGAATTTTTTGGTAATGCGGGAAAATCTTTTCTATGTTAAAGCAAATCTTTATTTCCTTAAGATTATTGGAATCTCGATAAGAAATGCATAAATGTGAATAGTATATTATAAACCGGTAAACAACATTTCGTTTAGTTTATTTTAGTTTTCGTTTAAATTCCTCAACATCTATTTACATTCATTACAAGCATAACAATATAAATGCAAACCTTTTTCTTTGAGAACCTATTAACCCATTAACGACCAAGACCTCGAATTTCCAACATCTTTTTCAAGGCTTCTTTTCAACTAAAAAAAAGGTTTGAAAAAATTTGAAAAAGATCATATCCGACATATTTTGAGCTGTTCTTTCGAATGGTGATACCAATTTTTTGTTAAAATACTCCTACAAAAAAATATGGCGTGTTTTTCACGAAAATTTGGAAATTTTCAACTTTATGAATTTTTTTCATAAGGAAAATGCAATGTCAATAATTCAAGTACCGTTGGAAAAAATTTTCCCGTAATATTTGAACATCGATTGCACTTTCTTGCAGTATTTTGAATTATTATCATTGCATTTTCCTTATCAAAAAAATTCATAAAGTTGAAAATTTCCAGATTTTTTAACTTTTTTTCGTGAGAAACATGCCATATTTTTTTGCAGGAGTATTTTAACAAAAAATTGGTATCACCATTCGAAAGAACAGCTCAAAATACGTCGGATATGATCTTTTTCAAATTTTTTCAAAGCTTTTTTTTGTTGAAAAAAAGCCTTGAAAAAGTTGTTGAAAATTCGGGATCTTGGTCGTTAATGGGTTAATAATGAACAAGTTAATTAATGGTCTATTTATACACAGTTTGTACCAATTCACGCGTTAACGCAATTACCTATTTCATGCCGTATACTATGCAATAACATCGATATACTGCTTTAGAATTATTAAACACTTAACTCTTGTATTTTAAAAAATATAAAAAAAATATGTGCATTCCTTTTTATCTATATAAAAAATAAAAATAAAAACGTGTTTGAATACCGTTCTTTAGTATTTGTAAAGCTTCGTTGAAAGGCTTTTTAATTCTATTATCCGTTAAATAAATTTCAGTATATCTATACTATTTCTAGCGCGTTTATAATTTTTTCAAAATAATAAAACCATCGATGTGACGCAGCTGAAGGCGTATAAAAAAGTCAATAAAATATTGCTGATGTGCGCAGAAATATAACGGTACTTGGAAAAGCGGCACCTGTATACCTGACGTGGATTACAAGTAGGGATTTTATGCTTTCAAGCGAATGCGTTTGTACTGTTGAGCAAGCAATAAACTAATAAACATTTTGAAAATTACCAAGGATGTGAGCGAATGTTTTTGTACATCATGTATTGTGTAATCGAGCACAATGTATATAACCGACATTTCTAAAGTAGTCGGTATGATAGAATATATCATCATTTATAAACATTCATTTTCTTATTTCTCACCTATAGGGTGTAGCTTCGCACTGTACTAATACAAGTGGCCATTTCTTGGAATTAGCTTCTCATATTTATTCCTATTCCCAGGTCTATGGTTCATTACCTGAAAAAGTACAAGACAATATAAGGCCTCAAAATCATGGCAGCCAATATGCGCTGCCATAAAAACGGTTCCTAAAAAATGACACTACTATTTATTATCGTTAAAGTAAATTGGAATACTATTCTAATAAGAAAATTAACAACCATAAAAGAACCAACGTGAATAGAGATGCAAAAAAATGTACATTTAACAGTGAATACGAACATTCGCACATGTAAAAAAAATGTATTTTGACTCTCGGAGTGATGACGAAACCATGTTTCTATATGGCAATACCTCGTAAAAAAATTATCCATTCTCCTTTTTCTTTTTTTCGACGTTCTAGCAAAACATGAACACGCCATGAATATAGACTGGGCCATTGGAACATCAGATGAGCAAGCAAAAGTAGTTTATAAATTTCCTATCAGATTCATAAAATGTTTCGTCGCGCGCGTATTTTTTCCTTCCCCGGCGCGCGAGCGCAGAAAAAAACAACAAATATTCCACTTTTGGCCCAATTGCTGGATTCAAAAGTGATAACTCCCCATATTTACAAACTGCATGAGCCAGTGCCCGTCAAATGCACACGGTTTGTTAACGGCATTTCTAAATATTTATAAAGCCGAAGCAAGTTTTGATTTCATCGGAAATGGAAAACGCTTCGCAAGCAACGGGCCGAGCGTTCTCGTCCTCCATTCCCTGAAAACCTCGTCAATTTGAAACATCGACGAGGTGGATAGAGAGAGAGAAAAAAAAGAGCACTCACACACGAGAGAGATAGAAAGAGGCGCTTCGACAAAAGGTTTGCTCTTTTTCTCCCATCCCTTAGCCAAACTTACCAAAATTTTCAGCTACGCATATTTGAGTATAGCCACAAAACGTATAGAACTCTCTCTCTCTCTCTCTCTCTCCCTCTTGCAAAGCATCCCAGCTCGCACTTCCGCTCTTGTGCAAGCTACCCATTGTAAGCCGCAAATTAACGTTAGCAAAAGCACACGTGACCCGCGTGTGTGTGTGTGTGCTGGTACGCCCGTATATGCGCGTTCACATCGATCAAAGCTTCCCTTCGGGCAAAATGGGTTCTTGGGAAAAAAAAACAAGCAATGGATAATTTTCGAAGCCGCGCACAAATCTCATTCTGATAAATTGCAAATATTTTTCTCGGAGAGGCTGCATGCGTGTGAGCCGTCGCTTTTCTCTGTGTGTATTACACGCCGGGACTAGAAAAAAGAAGTGGATAGAAGAGAGAGAGAGAGAGAGAGAGAGAGAGAGAGAGAGAGAGAGCAAAAAAGAGAGCGCGGCAGATTCATTGTCGCGCTTTTGACTTTTGTCGGACACACACACACACACACACACACACACACAGGCGCGCGCGTCCGTAGGTACCGTAGGAGGCTTTCAAAGGGGGATAACATTCGCTGATGCATGTGTATTTGGGTGCAACTCACACACACACACGCACACACACGCACACACACGCAGGCGCAGCTGGGTAATACCGTTGACCTGAAAGGCCGTACGCGAAGAGCAGCAGCAGCACCAGCAGCAACGGCAAAGGCCACCGTAAAAGTGCAGTGCGCACATCGTTCGTTCACTGCAATAATGCTCTCCTACCCACGGCCCGAAAGAAATTATCTTCCGACTGTCTTTGCATCCTGGCCTGCTCTCGTGTTTTTCTTTTTTCCACTCTATCTCTCTGTCTGTCTCTCTCTCTCTCTCTCTTCCACTCTTCCCGCTGTTTTTCCGTTTTCGCTTCGCGTCGCGTCGCGCTTTCGTCATTCGATTTCCGGCCCCCTTTTGTTTACCACTACATTCGCCACCTCTTCAGCCCCCTGTATTATTCATAATACATGCGTTTTCATTACTCTCGGCTACTTGCTCATTCAGAATGGAGGAATGTTGCATTGAGACCCTCCCGCTCCCTCGGTACTCACTTTTGATACAATAGTAGGTTAACCATTGTTTGCCTCGGAAGACAAATCCGTCATACGGACACCTCTTCTTGACTTTTCAGTACGCAGCTAGTGCGCAGCTGCTACTGTGTGACAAGTCTACATAATTATGACCCGCGAAGAGCCGAGTTGTTCGGAAATTTTTACAACGCGGCCACTTTTTGTTCTTATTTGTCTACCTTACAAAGAGCTTTATGCCACCGCTTCGTCAAAGCTTAGTGCTCATAATTTTTAATGAAGGCTTATAAGTGATAAAACCAGTGTAACCTGTTATATCCAGCGCTATGAGTACCTTGATCAGTTTTTCTAAAATTTATTAAGATATTTATTTTGATAGTAGTGTAACGTATATGATTAAAGTCCTGCTTCCGACGAGTAAGAATGACTGTTACAATTTTCTTGGTCTTCGTTTACATGAGAATCATTTATTTGAATTCTCATTCTAACATTCGATTACTGCAATATGATATTTAAAGTCAATTCTAAAAATTTTTTAAAACCTCTTTATTAAACTATAAATATGAATGGTATTTAAAAATAAAAAGAGAATAATCTGGTACAAATATCATAGTTTTCATATGCAAACCTCATTGATATTGAAAGCTTAAAAAAGATTGCATTAAAAAAATGTTGACCTCTGCATTGAAAGTAGAAGAGGATTATAAAAAGTAAATCAATATTTGCACCACACGAATTGAATAGAAGTAGATAAGGTTCGAGTATGGTAAGACACATACTTCATTTTATTTGAATCTTTCAATCTTTCACCGACGAATAAAATGTCCCTTTCTTAATTAAAAAGACTTTTACATTACAAGCAGCAGCTTATTTCATCATTAAAATCTAATTTACTCTTTTTCTTGAATAATAAAAATAACCAAATAATCCATTATTGTTTATTTAAGTATTGATAATTCGGATAAGCATTTTCTAACGTACGTTTTACTTCACGGAACTCTACAGTGTAATCTTACCTAGATATGTCAGTGCGAATACTCTTTACTTTTACGCAGACTGCGTATTACCCATTGATTGACTTATGTTTCTCAGAAATCCAAGTGCTCGTAAAAGACATCAAGTAGAAGATACACTATTAAGATTCTTCATTTTCGTCACTGAATAGATATGAAAATAATTCAACATCCATTTAATATGTTTACAGTAAAGCATCGCAACATTATTTATTCATGTACATAAAGTATGCTCTTTCCTGAAAGTAAATATATAATGTAGTATGATAAAAATAAATATAATATATTCATTTTTCTGTATGTAATCCAACATTTATTATTTTTAAAAGGTTGGAGCTCAAATAAATTTCATTCAAAATTCATTTTAATAGAAAATTTCTAAAAACAAAAATATTTATGTCACATTTCCTATACGTATAATGTATCACGTATTCCATTGAATAAATTCTGTTTCAACTCTTAATCTTTTTCCAATGCTAGAATTCAATGAAAAATACCGTATGCATGTCCCAAAGTTTTCCTGTCATCGATGCGTCGCGCTATGAAAATCAACTTACGGTTGATGCATTTGTGACTATGATTATTTAATTGATTCCGACAAATATTAGCGACCTGTCGCTAACAGTACATTATTAAATTCTTTATTGCCATTTAGCAATGAATAATGGTATTAAAGGTGGACTTTGCATTACATTCGTTGTTAGCAAGTACATTGTTCCCGAATTTATTTCATACGTGACCGACAATAAGTTAGATGTAGTTGGGAATTTTGCCAGAAAATGGATCACGTAATAAAACGGCGAAAATTTATCAAATTCTTTATTTGCTTATTAATTACACTTGCAAATCTAAATATGCGTACGTAATAATGAAAAGTATAGTCCAGGTATTTTATTAATGATCAATAAAAATGTATTAACTAATTGAATCAAGCTCATCAATATTATATGTAGTTCATTTAGACAGAAATGGCATTGTATAAAGTCTCAATAAAATCATGAAAATGTAGTTATTAAATCATTTTTATTCGACAATTTAAACCTTGTTATAAAATTCTAATTGTTCATTCCTAAGTTCATAAATCAGTTCAATCGAATAGCATTTGGAACATCAATCTTAAAGCAAACAATGAATAAGATTCATCCATAATATATTTTGTGGGGTAGATTAAGTTACCCGCTATTCGGACCGATTAAAATGACTTACAGTTTAATCTAACCATGAATAGATCTCAGGCTCTTTAATAATCAATTCTCTGAAACCGAGAATGTCCCTCGCGCGTTGCAAAAGCACTGAACTATTATTCGCGGACAATTACTTCTTTGTGATTGCCTAGTTTTTATTTTTAATTTATGGGCTAACATAATTCTGCCACGAAATCACGTCCTTCCTAATCTAACATTTCTTGCCTACGCATTCAGAAAAGGTTTTTGCGACCATTCTTTGCTGCGCCAATATAACCTGGGGGGACTAATTATGAAGTCATTTGGAGATATGAATAAGCGATTGCAGAATTTCTTAGTGATCCATTTTTTTTATACATTTCGCGTTCGTTATGTTATATATTGTGCTATCAAAATGCAGCTTAACTTTTAGGTGTATTTTGAAACACAAAAATCAGGTGTACAGTGAAGAAATTACTTGAAAGAGCTACTTAAGTAGATTGGTCCTCTTAATATACTGTTTTCAGTAAGGCATTTGGTAAAAAGTGGCATACTATAATGTAGGTGCAATTCTGAAGCCATAAACATTTATTCTCCTTGGGCTCTTGCTGAGAAATCTGTTGTAGTCACGCGGCCGAAGCAGAACGGCGACCATGCAACCAGCAGCGCACAATTATTTTTCACATTTTTAAACATTTTTTTTTTTTTTATTTTTTTAAGAATATTTTGCTGTATTAAGAATATTTGGGAAATGTGTACTAAACTGTGAAGAAACTTTGCGTGTAAATTAAAAAAAAATATAATGTTCAAAGATTATTTTAGAACTTTCATAAGTCATAATAAGTCATATCAAATGCATTACTACATGTATTTTAATTTATCAAACTTTTTAATGATAAGTTATGTAATTGAATATTAATTAGCATGAATATAAGGGAAAAAATCGACTGCAAGAGATTGAAATTTCATAGACTGACCTTTGATTGTTCACCAAAGTAGTTTGAAAAAAAGCTATTTTGCCCTTCTTTTTTACATTTTAACCTGTTTTAAAACTTCCAATCTTACATTTCTTTACAAAACTCTAGCTCGCAATATAAATGCAAATAGATATAAAAATTTATTCTACCTCTTAAAATTGATCAATTACTATTAGTAATTGTTAAAACGATATTTATATCAAGAAAAAAACTCGGACTGACTTAACCTTTACTCGTCTCAATCTGCATTCGTAATCTTCTCCAAAAACCCACCCAAATATTTTATTTTTCCAGTTTTACTTTCAGCATATTCATTGCACCGAATTAATAATAATCGACACAATAACGAACAATAGCCGCCGATACCTAAAAAAAACCTGCCCAAAGAACCAAGCGAATCCCGTCGTTCATCAAGCATAACCTCACCAATCTTGCCCGCTCTGTCTGTTTTTTTTTTTTTTTTTTTTATCCATTCGCAGAGTTACAAAACGAGCCATTTTCAACAAGCGTCGCACGTGCGGGGCACCCGTATCTCTGAAAACCTCCCGATGGTCCGATGACCAGACGCTCATCGGCGGCCCCCTAGCCGGTGTGATACGAAGTGGTTACGCGGCCGCGAGTAATTAATGGCCGACTATTACTATCGACGGCTAACAGTTGCGTGATTAACGGTAGTCGCGCGCGAGGCCACCGCGTCAAAGGGACCGAGCGCCAGCGCGCGCGAACAACTTTGCGCCGTGTGTGCACGCGGACGCCAGGGGAAAAATAGTTACGGAAACTCGCGTGTTATTGAAAAAAGTTTGCGCGCGCCTCGCCGATATTTTTTTTTTGGTCTCTTTTTTTTTTAACGAATGGCCGAGGCTTTGGTCTGTGTATAACTCGCAGCTGACGATTGTACGAATGAGATTATGTGCGCGCGGGCGTATATATAGAAACGAAGTCTGTTTCAATGTTTCAAAAGACTATGTATCTTTTTAGATTTAAAACTGCTATTGTACTTTTAGACACAATTGATGCAGCGAAATCGTTCGGTTTTTATAGAGCGCTGCACAGAAGAGATTATGTAGGTATTTCTATTAAAAGAATGTTATATATATATATCTGGATGGAGATTTTCATTGAAATATTGAACCTTTACCACTGATCTCTTCTGATGTTAGTAATTCGATCGAGTGGTCTTGAAACGCTATATCAAAGGCCATCGTTCAGCGGAGGATAAAAATAATTAACTTTTGCAAAATTTTAATTAAAATTTGCAAATCAACTCGAATCGCTCTCTCGTCTCGAGTGACTGTAACGGAACTTCCAACAAATAAATAACGTAGTGAAATTGCAATGAATTATACTAAAAATTAAACAGATCAGAGAGCAGAGTATATAACTTTTCTTTGTACTGGTCTAATAAGCTTTCAGACAAAGTTTCAAATTATTCGTCCGACAACTTCTGAGTAAGCGACATTTTACGTTAAAACTCGAGAGAGGCTTCAAAGAAACACTTATAGCACTTTCTTAATGAAGTTTAAAGAGCAGTAAATATCTTTTGTTACAAAACGAATAGCGCGCTAAGCTAAAACGCTTTAGTCACATTCTTTCATTCCCTTTATAAGTATCAATATACTTATAAATTATTAAGTTGAATATGCGCCCGTATCGAATTCGAGGATTATTATTGTTGAAGAATTTCGCCCAACACGAGCAAAACATGAACTTTACCCGAAGTCTATAATTTTTCAGTCATAATCACAGTACAATCACAGCTTATACTTTTATATTCAATGCTGTGAGATGGTAAAATTATTTTTCCGATAAACTTTAACAATAGTTACAACAACTCTCGGATTTGAGAAGGAATAAATTTCTCAACTATAAGAATCGCTTAACCAAATCTGAGATCCATACGGGTCAGCCGTAAAAATCATCTCTCACTCAAAACCCGATTTAGTGCCCATCTCGAAGCCAGAGCGCACAGGCGGTTTCGTCGCTTTACGACTCATAAATCTCTCAAACTTATAAATCCCACTAACCCACCAACAAAAAAAAAACGCGTCACAGCCGCGAAAACCTCACCTCTAACCGCACACTGCACATTCACGCAAAAACCCCCGCGGCCCACCTAAACATAGAGCAACTTTATTAAAAACCCGTGTGTGTGCGCGACGAGTATACGAAGCTGGATTGACGGCGGCAGCAACTCCTCTCGTAACATTATAGCTGACACGGCATCAGCCAAAGGAACGGAGAGAGATTCGCCGCGCCAGTCAGCAAAGTTAATTAATATCCACGAAATTACTTGAAGCGCCAGGCGGTAATTTGCCAATATCGTCGCGGCAATTTATATACGCAGCACATATCCCCGAAATTTCCTGTGTGCACGATAAGCTTTTGCTCTTGGACCTGCGTGCGCGAAACACCGCAACAGTAGCACCACCAGCAGCAGCACTAGGAAGTCTCTCGCTCGCGCCACATTTGTCTTTTATACGGGTATGCGGGGGAGGTGGTGCACGTACACCCCTTGTTACGCTACGTGCGCACTCTCCCCGGTAACAGCGCATTCGCCTGTGTACATACTCGTGCGCCTGTGGTGTGTTTCTCTCTGTGTGTGTGTGTGTGTTTGTGCGTGTATGCGGGTGTTTGTATGCATATGTATTGCCCGTGCCGTAAAATATGCAGGTAGCTTTGGGTCGTGGCGTTGAGGCCAGTAGTTGTGGAAGAGAGAGAGAGAGAGAGTAGGAGGAGAAGGGAAACTAGGAGGACGAGCGTCGATGCGGCCAATTTGAACATTTATGGCGCGCCTTGCGCGAAAACGCGTGCTTTTATATCATGAATTTCGAGTGTCCAGAGAGCGAGAGAGATGCAGAGAGTGAGATCGTAGAGTAGACGTGCCATAACAGTGTCCGTCGCCGCGTCCATCTCCTTCCTACGCTTTGTATTCTCTTTACTGCCTTTGATACCGCAGATAGATATATGCACGTATATAGCTACGAGAAATTAGTCTAGCTTTCATAACGCGCGCAACACTGTAGTTAATTCCTTCTTCTTTTTAATGATACTTCTTTTTCGACAGCTAACGAGGCTGGTTTTGCAAAAGTTTATGCAGCATGATTATTTATACCCTTTGCATATTGTCTGCATTCGCGACGTAAAGTCGTTTATAGAGAGCTGAAAATCCCGAGATAAAACTGCTTCTGTTGATAAAAGTATTGTTTAACCACAAGATATCTTGGAAAACTTTGTTACAAAGAGCAAAAGGTGTAAAAGGATACTTATAAATCTGGATTTAAAACATTTGGACGTGCATAGTTTGAGAAGAGACTCGTGAATTCCGTAAACATGTACCGCGCGATATTCTGATTTTAATGTGTTTCCATTTATATTGTATGTCAGCGCGAGCTTTTTTCCTAAAAACTAAAAGTTCCGAGTAACCGGGTTATATACACCCACCCGTGAGACTGTGAAAACCCCAAAACTTTAGATCCTTAAAAGAAATGAACAAAGTTTTATTAAAATACTTTACTTTCTTCGAGATTTATGTCAAAAAAAACGATGCTGCTCAAAGAATTTACTTTCAGACAGCCAAGTGCCAATATGATTGACAGTATTTTTCAGCTTATTAAAATTCATACGAAGATGAATGCTCTGCTTGTAAAAAGAAAATTTAGTGAAATTGGGCAACGGTTTTATGCCGCTTATTATTTTTCTCAAATTAAAATGTGAAAAGATATTCATTGGAAGGGCAAAATATGTATATGTATTCTTGTAATTTAGCGAAGAAAACGCTCTCCTCGAAATTATTATGGAAACTGCAATCAGAGTTACCATGCGATTTCAATGCGTGAATAACTATAACGTGAATTAATTTTATTTATACTACACAGCAAAAATTCCTGTGCTCTGATTATTTCTATGAAAAAGTTTTGAATACGTTAATAAATAAAATAATTTTTATATTTATTACGGTTCATGTGCGACAAAATATTCCCCTTTTTATTTTTTCTGTGAACGTGTAAAAAGTAATAAATATTTATTATATCATGATTAGGTTACTAATTACATAGAGTGACATGTATATGTGTATTTACTTAAAACAGAAAGTTAATAGATATTTA
This sequence comes from Megastigmus stigmatizans, assembly GCA_900490015.1. Taxonomy (NCBI): domain Eukaryota; kingdom Metazoa; phylum Arthropoda; class Insecta; order Hymenoptera; family Megastigmidae; genus Megastigmus; species Megastigmus stigmatizans. The sequence goes on from UELV01139421.1 coordinate 17,130, forward strand.
TATATTAAATGCAAACTTTGAATATTAACATTGTTTAAGTATGACGTGCTTTAATTAAAAAGTTGCTTTTATTAAAAAGTTAAAAAAAAAAATTATAAATATTAAAAAAAACAGTAGAATATATTTTCTATTCAAATAAATATTACATAATAATTTATAATAATTCTTTTTCGTGCAATAACACAATTTGGTACATAACCAAATTGTTAAAATTTGTTATCAAGTGAAGCTTACTACCTGGAAGCACTCCATATTTATTCGATTACAAAAATGATAATCGCTTTATTTTTTCTGAAATCTATACGATATGTAAAATTACGTGTAGTGCATTTGATAGGAATGCTGGAAAATGTTCATTAAACTGTAAAATATCCAAATTTAAAAGTGGTATAGCAAACTTAAAGGTCAAAAATATAAATTTTTAAAAGACAACTTTAAAACTATATGAAACTATACTGCTTGCTCATTTGGCATACTTAGTTGAAAATTATTATTACTTAGTATACTTGTTATATCTTTGTTAATTAGGTTAAATAGTATACAGTGTAGAGATGAGAAATTGTTGATTAAAATGGAAGGTGTAAAATATCTGCAGTTTTTTAAACAAGGTGAACTTTATCAACGGAAATAAAAAAAACGAATGAAAAGATTTTCACCATTTCTTTTGCATGTAATTCATTAACTCATTATTCTTATGAAAAAAAATTTAAACACACCAAATCAAATATATTTTTAATTATAAATGGATATATGTAAAGGCAGTTCCTTGCTTAAATTACTGCGTGCACTCGTGTATTACTGCGTTCCGTATACTGCGAAAATTTCGCATGAATTACTGTAGTTGCGTATTTTGAATAAATTGAATGATTTTTTATTGTAAATTAAATTTAGGAATAAAATGAAGCTTTGTAGAATATTTGATAATTAAATTTAATTTTTGATATTGTAAGATAAAAGTACTAATAATTTATTACTTACTTAAATTTGCGTAGAATTGGTGTATTTACTAAGTAAATTCTAACATATGATTCAAATGGACATCGATAAATACTTATTTATTCATAAATAATTGAACTTAAGTAATACAATATTTTCTCATGCTAGTATTTACTAGGTACAATAAAACTTACAAGTAAAATCAGTAAATATTTAGGTAACAATTATTAAGTACTAAGATTCAGACTTTTTTGTAATTCCATTTGTCTTTTTTGAAGCTCTTCAATTTGTTTTTGTATTTCAGCCTCGTCTTTCTTTTTTAAGACCGTTTATTTTTTTCTGACCCTTTCTTAGTTGTTCTTTTTCCATAACTTTGTTAATTCTATTACACAATAATTATCACTGGACTTAATATTCTTTTCAGAGCACAAAACCGAAGATTGTAGGCATACCGAAGCTCAAGTACGCAAAGGTTATGTTTGAGAGGTTAGATTACAGAGGACTCAGCGCCGCAGTAATATGCGCACGTACTAAATTTCTTGTACGAAATACTGCGTCGGTAAATAAATAACTAAAAATAAATAATAATGCGTTTATTAACATTTTTATTGAAAATTAATTAATACATTATCCAAAAATTAATCTCTAATGGATATATTTCAATAAATCACAAAAATATCAACGTTTTTTGAAGAGAATTTCTTGCTCTCATTTACAGTTATTTCAACGAATCTTAGTACTTTTAAGTTCAAATTGCAATTAATAGATAAAAAATCCCTGTATTGCTAAGATGTTTTAA